>JARVLU010046800.1:0-15861 GCA_031762415.1 Simpsonichthys santanae
CATGTGTTTATAGATGAATGTGTGGTGTAATGTGTTAGCTAACTGTTTGTAAATAAAGTTCTGTGTGTGTTTATGGACCAGTTTGTACGCGTGTTCAGTCCCATATCGATAAATGGGTGTGCGGCGCAGCGTTAGTATACATTTACATGTATTTTTGCTGTTTATCGGCAAAATCCGGACTAACGATCGCCACATGCGATCAATTACGGTTTGCATTCAAATCGGGTTACGTTCAATGCGTAGGAACGGAACTTGAACGTAAACCGAGGACTGCCTGATTATACCTATAAAGCAAATGTCAATTTGCCCCACTAAAAGTGCACTGTAATAATAGATTTTAAATCATAAGAGCACCAAATGTTTGTCTCCTGCAAATAATAATATTTATGCATTAGATTAAATGCTTTGTTATCATGTTGTTTGACCATTTCAGCCTCTCCACACAGTCAACAGTAAGAAGTCAGTTCTCGCTGCTGATTTTCATCATGCTTTGAAGTTATTGTCAGCGTGGGGGGTTTGCTGCACTGGATCATTTCAGATTCATGTGACAGCACCTGCAAACCTCCTGCTGTCCAGAGAAACGGACTAATTGCTGTTTATTGAACACTTTGATTACACTGCAATCCCCATTTACCAAGGCACTGTCATTTAATCACTTTAGCTTGTAATTAGATTTTATCTATTAATCTGTGAATGAGCCTGTCTGATAGTGGCATTGTTTGATCACCGCACCAGTTGCATCTATTCAATATCCAGAATATGAGCTTCTTCCCAGAAGGAAATAACAACTACTGTCAAGAGTTTTTTCTTAAAGAAATCCCACATCTTTCTCTGCTCGTACAAACTTCTTCAGCTTCTGATTAATGTCCAAATGATTTATTTTACTTAAAATCAAGATTGTGGTTGGAAAAGTTCAGGGCAAACACAAATAAGAGCCTGTTTTTTTGTTTTTATGTGTATTTTGAATGAAACCGCAGCTTTTCTGCTGTGGTTCAACCAACAGCACCCACTCTCTCAGTCTATCCAGAGGTTTATGAACCAGGGGAACCGCCTGGGATGAAAAGCATCGAAGGTGCATATACACACTACAGGCGTATATTTCACGCATATGCATGGCGCTAGAGTATAACATACTAAATTTGCTAAATAATAACAGTAACAATAATAAACAGCATTTCTGTTATTGGGAAATGTAATGAAGCTTTCTGAGCTAAATGAAATCACCTGGACATTATGTAATTCAAGTTATGTGATCTAAACTTTGGTGATGATGTGAAAAATATTGCATGTTATTAAAGTTGAAAATGAGGGAGTGGTAGGGCCACCCACTTCGAATGTTATCAACCATTCAATGGCTGTTATTACTTATTATCAGCCCCATAAGTATCGGTCGAAATGCCCCTCCTCTACCTCCTAGTACGTTCAAACTTACTTTGTTAGCTTAGCGTTACATAGCTTCGCATGGTTAGGTTTAGAGTGAAGGGTGTCATGTTACGTTTCTGATCTTGGTTAGATTTAGGCACAACGGTAAGGGGGTTAAGTTTAGGTTTGGTCCTCTGGGACAGGTATAAAGTTAGGTTTAAGCACAAGGGCAACATGGTTAAGTTTAGGTTTGGCCGTCTGGGTCAGGTGTAAGGTTACGTTTAGGAAACGGGTGACGTCAGCCGAAAAAAAAAAAACAAAACACACTTCCTGGTTTGCACACGTCACACTATGCCTGTTAACAGCAAAAATCACGATAATAACGTAACTTTGCACCTGTTAGGAGGTACAGGAAAACACAGTCTGACCGATACGAATGGTGATGATAACAACTAATAACATCCATTTAATGGACTGACAACATTCAAATCTGCTGCCATCACAGACATCTACACCTCTAGATGCAGGAAGAGGACCACCTGAATCATGAAGGACCCCACTCACCCAGCACACACTTTTTGCTCCGCTCAACTCAGGCAGGATGTTAAGGAGCATTATGTGTAGAACCACTAGACTGAGGAACAGCTTCTACCCTGAAGCTGTTATACTCATAAATCCCTAACAAGAAAAATCACTGTAATGCCATTCGAACTAGTGATATGTGACGTATCTCTGCTGCTGATTATCCATGCTGCTGATCTCATGCTGCTGATTATCCATGCAGATGATCTCTTGTCTTTAAGCTGCTGTATTCATACCCATCTGCTCACTACAGACTCATGTTCAGGCCGTGGTTTATTATACAGTACCATATAATTTTACATTATTAGTGTATATTTTAGACCTGGATTATTGAGCATGCATCAGGATATCTTAGATCCTTATACTGTACTGTATACTGTTTCCTTTTATACTTTATATTTTTGCTATTTTGTGTAACTGGGACCTTGGGTACACCATTTTGTTATACCTCATGTACCACGTGATGCGGATGACAATAAAGAATCTTTGAAATTTCCTTGTTAGAAGAAGTCCCTGAAAATCCTACCTAAAGTGGAATCACAGGCTTTATTAATGATGGAGGCTTTAAGACAGAGGTTTGTTCCTAAAACCCTACTGGTTCTACAGAAGATGAGTGTTAAACATAAACCGAAGGCTTCTCCATAGCACAGAAAGACTATACTGTACTCTAAAAGTAAGTTGTGTAATTAAAATAAAAGGTTATCCGAGGTCTTTAAGAAATGTTGGGGGTTGGGAAATAAACTCTGAGAGCATGGACAGGGATTTTAAACTCTATTCTGACAAATAAGAGTATTAAAAACACATTGATGCTGCAGAGGTCCCATTTAATGGGCTCATTTAAAATGACACAACTATGCTTAAATTAAATTATTTAAAGGAAGGAGATTTTCACAGCTGAATTTAAACTAATAACCAAGATAGTAAAAAAATATTTTATTAAAATATTGCAGCAAGCATTAGAGGGCTCATTAGTCTTGTCACCAAATAAGTAATAAAATACTAAATACTTTACAAATTTGAAACTTTGATTCATTCTGTAACTACCTTCTTTGTTTCTTGACCAGAAAAAAAAAAAAAAAAAAAAAATCCTGGCTCTGAATGTTTTTGACAAATGGGTCCAACAAAGTTAAGTGAGGTCCTCTGGAAAATTATTTTTGTTGAAACGTTCCGTCTTTGATCCAAAAGACTTCATCAGTCTGAGGAGCTTTTTATTAACCATTACCTTTGGTTTATGTCTTCATCTAGATAATAAACAGCTTTAAGTGACATGATGTGCTTGTAATGTGTCTGACCCACGTGCATATTGCCGACTTTGTACCTCGCAGTTCATATGCAGGAGCAGCTGATGTTTTTCATAATTTTCAAAAGTTATATACTGTATTTTTATTTTATTTTTACAGACTTCCTGCCGCTGCCTAACATGTTCCTTAGACAGAGCTAGGTGATCATGGATCCCTGCACTCTGATCCTCTTGGGGGCAGACATTTGTGACATAGAGTGAACGCCCTCAGGTATCTACATGTGCAACTCTTGCTCAGGGTTTCAAATTCCCTACCATAACTCCGCCCACTCTGTCATCATGTGACCATAAGTCTAACCCGAATGACCAACGAGGTACTCTCGAGGACCATCCCCCAAGATAGACGTGCATTAATTTCTTCAGATCGTTCCCATATTTTACGCTTCGTGCACAGATCTGTTCTTTTGTTCAGCGACAACGGAAAATGCGCAGAGAATTTCTTACGATGTAGATTTCAAATCTGGCTGTTGATGAAGGAAACAAAGCTGCTGCTTGTGAGCTTTGCATCAACGTGTCGATGGTCATGGCATTGGAGACACAAAGCAGTCAAGTCTGGTACATGTCTTGATAAAAGTTTTTAAATTATTTTTTGAGTGACATCTTACGGTAAATAGGCATTTAATTACCGGGATCTCATTTTAAGCTCACATCCAAACAGACAGTTATCTTATATTTAGTATGTGTGGCTTAGACACAGGTGCATTCTATAGTTCAAGAAGTACAATATTTATTTCAAACAAGAACAAAAACAAAAGTGCTGATGGAGCAGCAAAACTCACTTGAACCAGGAGGAGAGGAAAACACAGAGCAGACACCGACCATGACACCGTGAACGGATAATCTCTGGATACCAGGGGAGTGAAAACACAGATTAAATACTAGACGCTTATGAGATGAATGGGGAACACCTGCAGTGATTAGGATTCGCGTCAGGCGTGCATAGGAGCAGAAACCCAAGGAATAGAGAAACACTGGAAGGTGCAGAGAGACACAGTCCAGACAGAGAATTGTCTCATTACGTTAACAACTGATGCACAGAACATTTGCAGCTGACCTGCAGAAACAATACTTTTATTCCTACATGAATTTATAAATAATGCAGCAAACAAATACTGACTAGCAGTGATATTTCAGACACCCCTCTTCCTCACAGATTTATCAAGAATGAAATGAGCGTGGAAATGTGCACAGCCTCACGCCGACTTCATGGCCGGCGTGTGCACATTTCTATGGTTATTGAGTCATGGCGACACTTTGAGGTAATACTGGGAACCAGTTAATGATGTGAAGATTATTATTGTACATACTGGACACACATGGTGCACAGTTACATCCACACATACGCAATTAGATGATGCAAATAGTAGGGAAGAAAGTACTTTTAACAACGATGCCTTTAACCTTATAGCAAATAGCTCAATACGCAATGAGCATGAGACAGAGAGGATTTTCTGGTCCACAATGACGACTGGCCCGTTAGCTGTTCTAGACCTCCACGGCCAATCCTTTTGTAACTGTGCTTGGAGCTGCGGACGGTCTTGGGAGTGTAACACAGCAAGGAGTCGTGAGCTGCCCGTGCACGTACAGCTGCTGGCCACACTGGGATTCCTAACAGGGGGATTCCAGAGGGAGCTGGCTGACTGACCGAGACTGTTCCAGTCGACCCTGAGCCGAAGCAGCTGTGTGGGATGGAATTAACCATATGACAAACAAGTACATCACATTCCCTATGATGCAGTTGAACAGGCCAACATTAAAGCACAATTGTACGTGACAAACCAGGATCTTGGTGAGTGCTACATGCAGTACCTATTGCTATAACACTGTTTCAGCTTTTATTGTGCAGAACATATCATAGGGTTGAATATTAGTCCATCTTTAAACTATAACTATTCTGAATGATGGCAACCCATTCATCAGTTTCCATTGCTCAGAGAGGTGACCTTTGTTCAATAGTAATCCAGTAATGCATTCTACTTTCTGATTTATCATTTATCTGTCTATAAAACATTAGAGAATCTTTATTCTGACTCTTCCTTGTCCAGCATTATTGGCTAGTACAAAAACCATTAAACATTTATAAATGGTATGGATTTGTAATTTCATAACACTCACTTGTCCAGTGATTATTTAAGTAATGTAAAACTATATTATTTTTATATTACCAGAAACTGTAAGTATTGTTTATTCGGTTGTGTTCACTTTGCTATTTTTAAATATATACAATGATAATACAATAAATGTGACATTTTACTACAAAATTAACTGGTGTTGATCCAGCTGTGTCTGTGGCGTTTATGGATAAATGATATTTTCTTAATTTATGATGAGTATTTTTGATTTTACATTTATGGTTGTGTCACAACTCTGGCTGTGCCGTTTTGAAGTGCTTTTCTGCATTTTAAATCCATAAATTCTCTATTTTTCTCTCAATACCTATGTTGATGCAATGCCAAAAATCGCACTTTGAAGACAGTTTAAAAAAACATTCATCCCATCCAAACACTTGCAATTTTTACACTTTCAACAACAGGCCAGTTTGAAGTGTACATTTAAAACCAGCACATGTGCAGCATGTTTGAGGCCAATGTCAGCAGCTTGTTGTTTTAACAGCTAAACTAGAAGTCAAAGAGAAGCAGCTGGCTCTGTCCGGTGGTAAACTATCAAATACAGTACAAGCTCACAAAAACTCACAACTCGGAATGCTACAGTCGTCTTTATGCTACAGTAGTGTTTATGCTGGTTATCTGCTGAATTTGGTTTGCCCCAGAAATTCACAATACGCTGACAGAATGGAGTCAGGCTAGTTATGACATTCTTAGAACAAAACTTAAATCTCGCCAAAATACTAATATTTACTATGTATTGATATTATTACTATTTTCCATAAGTAAAATACTAATTTCTAATTGTTTTAATGAGAAAAAAAAGAAACACAAAACATAATTGCAAAATCATGGCTGTTAGAAGCGTTAGAAGTTCTGAAGTTAGACTTCAGGTCAAATGCAATTCCTGCAATACTTGAAGTGTTAAAGCTGCTTTAAAAATGAAAGATCTGGGCAAACGTCTTATATAATTAGCCCACTTTGCATTATATGCCAAAATAAACCATACACATTTTCAAAACAGTCAGAAGACATCAAACGCGAGTGATAGAGAATAGGAAATTACATACTGACAAGACTGTAGTTACTTTTGAAAGGCGCTTTGCCAATATAACAACCTTGCTGGTACACTCAGAAAATGATTTATCATTTTAAAATGCAATATATCTCACTCTCCAGAGGATCTCCAAACTATAATCACTTTCTGATCGTTGTTGATCATTCTGATACTCTTATGTTCCAAGTGACAAACAGCACAGTGAACTGTCACATAAAAAATAAAAAAAAGTGGCCAATCATAGATTTACAAGCTCCTAACATCCAGTTAGTCTGACTAACCATTTTAGTACTTCATGCTGATGAACAGTGACATTTTGGCCTCCCAAGCTGCCTACCAAGAAAATGGGAAAATTTTTGAAAATGGCTCCTTACAGTGTGAAAAATTACTAAAAACAACAAGTAACAGATAATAAATCCATCCTGTCTCTTGCACCCAGATCTAGATGAATGTCTCCACTTGCTGTTTCTGAATAGTTCATTACAACAAGCAGTGATGTCCCAACAAAAACCTTTGAAGAAGTGGGAGGAAAACATCTTGGGGGAACAACTACTTCCCCGGCCCAGTGGGGAAGTAACCTTGTCACAGTCATCTATCTTAGTTGCACAGGAGTTAGACCTACAGACACACACTGTGCCAGTCCGTGCACTACCTGCAACACTGCTGTGATGCTACAGTACAATAAATAAACGGATGGAGTTCACCTAAAAAAAACTACAGAAAATACTTCGAGGATAGGAGTTTAGATGAAGATGACAGATATCCAGATGCATAACCTTTGGGGGCTGTGGGACCTTGGTCAGCTGGTGCAAATGATGAAACAGGGTTAGAAATAACCTAACCCCACCACAGGTGACTCCTGACCTGGCGTGTCAGGTGAAGGTAATATGAGGAGGTTGAGGGTGACCAAGGTCACGAGAGTGAGATAGACAGATGTCTGGGGAGAGGTGGGAGGAAAGGCGGGACGAGGGCATCGCTGTGGTGAGCGCTCACTCAGTCACCTTGAGGCTGGCTGTGTTTACGGAGCTGTCAGTAACGTGGTGAAGCCGGTCCCGGGAGACACGGGCCACAAGGGCGATGAGAAAATAATAGCTTCTTCTGTCAGAGCTTAAAGGGACAGGGGTCTGACGGACATCACTGGGAATTAAAGCCAGCCTATGGGACATGTCCCACCCTGCACACCTAAATACAAACACTTAAACAGAAGGTAAGTAGGATGAAAATAAAACATTAGTTTGACCACTGGAATCAATATGTGTCGCTTTGATTATTTGTAACATTACTGAAATGAGCCCCAAACTGTCAAGTCTTTGCACTTGCAAAGCACCAAAACTGTGTTTTTAGGATTATACCTTATAGTTGCTAAGTTTTACAAAACTACAGGGGATTTTAGAGAAACTTTTATGCATTTTTTAAGCCTCAAACAAATGATAGTAACTTTTAAACACCAGCTTTTCATATCTAAGATTTTTATAAGCCTTCTAAAAATATTAGACAGTCGTTTATTCATCTCAAAGACTTGTGGATTATTTGATTTAAGAACTACTGTTGTCGCAGCCTTGCCAGCCAGCGCTGTGGTCCATAATGCCTGACTCTCTCTGAATGCATCAGCAGAGATAACTCTTATTAAGTTGAACATAAAGAAGTACTGCATCGGGAAAAAGTGACTGATTTTCTGTCTTTGAACATTTTCAAGTTTCCGCAAGACAATTTTCATATTGTGGCAAAACAACTAGTGGCATCCAGGCAGGATGAAAATCAATTTAACAGCCTTTTTTTTTTTTTTTTTTTAGCTTGATGTTTTGGAACATGGTTCTGGTTTGCTTTGAAAGCAAGACATGCTAGGTTTGACATAAAGCCCTTTCTTTACCTCCGCAAGGACAAAGTGCTATAATGAAATCCATTGCCACTGTGGAGTCAGCATGACCACTGGTGATGAACACAACTGGAAACCACTGCTCCATCCATAAAATCTGACTTTAAATCAGGGTGAACCTCCATTAAAGGCTTGAAAGATAGCCTAGTGGAGCTCATCATTAGTACAAACACTCAGAAATCATGGGGTAGCATCTGTTTTCTGCACATCCTCCCACATCAATGCTCAGTGTAGTAGGCCTCCGGGAAGAGGGGGCGTGCACGCGACTATTCCCCTGCCCCTTACCATGAATAACAATCGCTACCTCCAGGTAATTAAAGGGGACAAACGATGTCCACGGGGCCACACCAGCCCATCATTAGCAAAGCACAACTATGGCAGGATGTGTACACACAAGAGGAGAAAGAGACTCTTCACACATCCATTCAGGGAGCATAATGGTCATTGATTTGGAGTGGTCTACCAGAGAGCGCATTTCAATGCATCTATTGCACGGATTAATCCATGTTTCTTTCTTTTTTTACCTGCCTGTGTTAATACAGTGCTACACACACACACACATTATGCTTTGTTCTCAGCTGGCTTAGAGAGGGTGTCTACTGCCTTTGTCTCTGCCGGGGGGCCAGACACAATGATGAGCTGCATAGTGATGACCCGGCCTGTGGTACAGATCTCCGAGGCTGCACACGAGACACGTGCAAGGCTCACAAAGACAGATGGACGATTACACATCATGCAAATTGATGTGCACACATACACAATTAGAGTAAAATTTAACTTGCTGCAAAATGAGAGCACGTTGCACGTTTGTGGCCCAAAATTGACAACGGGACAGTCAGCAGCTAACTTTGTACTCTTCGTGACGCATAGTGGAATTGGGTATTGACATCAAATACAGAGTTAGTGCTGCGTCTGCACAAACTTTGGCTCTATGTTCAAAGATAGTGCTGGAGACAAACAACACTGTGAAGCAAACTCGTTTTCTGAACCCAAACCAATTCTTTCATACGACAGAAGTGACCTTGTTTTTATTTACGGCGAGTAGCATCAGTGATGGAAAATGAAATACACAAACGCTTCCTGCCATCATGATTGTTGCAGAAAAACACAGAGGGTCTGTGAAAAAGATAGATTAAAAACGCATGCAAGTGAAACGCTATAATGCTGCTAGATACTTTAACTAGTCAAAAGTGACATCAACTTGAAAAGGGCGAGTTAGAGGAAGATGAAACAAATGGCTCTTAAAAGAGAGAAAACAAAAGGAGGTCCACGTTTTTCAATGATCAATATTAAACTCCAAGCAGCCCTTTGTCGCCTCTGCCAGCGTTTCCAGCTGTGTTCTTCAAATGCAGGACACTTCTGTGCAAAAAGACACTTTAAAAAAACTCAAAAATGAAAAACACCCCAGTGCCTCCCACTGGGATCCAAGCTGTTTTATGACTTTAAAACCTGCTAAATAATGCAGCACCTTACCAGAAGAGGAAGCACAAAATAAAAGACTACAGATACCAAACCAAATGCTGGGTAGAGTGGGTGCCACTGATGCGATGTGTCTGGATCCCTTATGTGGAGGTTTGTCACAATAAGAGCGTGTTCCAAAAGGGGGAGGAGAAAAAAATCAAGATATGGTACAGAGCAGCACAGGGGGATGTGTTTTCATCCTGCACCTTGAAATACTCAGACCTGTTATGTTGCGTTTATCATTAAGCTGAGATACAAAAAGAAGTTACAATTTTAGTAATGCATATTTATACTGAACAAAAATATAAATGCTTTAGTTTTTGCTCCCCTTTTTCATGAGCTGAAACGGACGACATCAGCCCATTAAACAGATGTTATCAGTTGTTATCCCCATAGGCTGCGTTCAGAATGCCCCTACCTCCTAGTGGGTTTAAAGATATGTTCTTATCGTTGATAATATGCACCTTTCCTCACGTGTGATAGCAGATACTATATGTTGTTAGCTTTATTTAAATCATTTTTTTTAACAATTTACCTAATACTTTTAAGCTGGATATGAAGGATTTATTTAAAATTAATTCCAGATTTAACTTTAATTCTGTATCTTTAAAAAAAATCTCACTTAAGAGAGGAAATGAAGGTTTGTTGTTTTTTATCTGTTTGATATGAGCAAAATTTTGATCAGTTCACATACAGCAATATATAAAGTACCATAATTATGTTCATATATAACTCTAACCTTGTAAATCTGTGATAACCTACTGAGCCCACTAGGAGGTACAATGTGAAGGAAACCTGTGGGGATGATAACAACCGATAACGTCCATTTAATGGGTGATAACATTCGAAGCATGGCTGGAACCAAAAATCTGAGACTTTTTCTCTGTGCACTTAAAGATTTTTTCTCTCAAATATTGTTCACATATTTATGTAAATATGTGTTAGTGAGCACTTCTTTGTCGAGATAATCCATCCGCCTCACAGGTGTGGCATATCTAGATGCTAATAAGACAGCACGATTATTGCACAGGTGTTCCTTAGGCTGACCACAACAAAAGGCCACTCTGTGTACAGTACATAGAAATAGTCAGCTTTTATAGTCCAGCTTATAAAAAAAATGAGAGTAAAAACCAAAATTGTTTATTTTATATTTGTATATTTATTTATTATCTGCATTTTTGTCTGCATGATTATGCAAACATAGCCACAGTTTTATTCAAATGAATTGAAAATTGGGGGAAAAATAAATAACTAAATGTTAGTTCAGAAAAATGAAAGTTTAAAAACATTATTTCTAACACTGTTCTTGAACATATATAAGGAGACCATTAAGTTTTAGTCTTTAAAATATGTATTTGGCTTTATGGATAGGAAAATAGAAGTTATGGCAAAACAGATCCAGTATCACATTTAACTTGTGTTATTGATTTTCTTTCAGCTGTTCCCTTCTGCAGGAGTCAACACAACAAATGACCTCAAATGAAAGAATTGGCAATTGTTTTACTCCAGATGTTCTTCTGCAACTTGAGCTCATACCTGCAACCTAAAGATTACAAGCACTGAGAGACCAAGATACCACAACCTTATGTTTATCTGTATTTTTTACTGAACATTTCACTTATTTACTAAAACAATTCAAATGATTAGGTTGCACTGAAATTTTAAGCAATATACAAGACCTGCTATCTTGTTCAGAAACATTCTAATAACCGTCCAGCAGTTATTCAATCATTTACATAATAAATTGGCGTTTATGAATTATGAACATGCCCTTTTTGGGGGCAGATAAATTAATCAATAAATACTTACTAAATTAAGAAAAGAGCATTCTTGTATGTACTTTATCAAATTGAAAAAACTGTCCAAACCCGTCTGAAAACCCATCTCTACTCATTGGCCTTCAACCCAACTGAGACTTGATTTTACTTAATTTTTATTGGTATTGGTTTTATCTGTTTAACTTGTCTTTTTATTGTATTTTAAATTGAGTTTTTAAGTTCACGGTGTGGTTAGTTTTGTAGCTCTGTTGTTATGCTTTCTTTTATTTTGTATGTAATGCTCAGCACTTTGTTTCAGCTGTGGCTGTTTTAAAGCGCTTTATAAATAACGATGATGATGATGATGATGATGATGATGATGATGATGATGATGATGATGATGATGATGATGATGATGAAATTAATACATTTTGCAATAAAGCTCACTGTGAGCAGAGTTGTTTAACTAAATGTTAAAGGTGGCAATAAAAAGACACAAAGGTATATTTCCAAGTTATGTTTTTAAGGAATCTGCACGGTGGTGAAGTTGAGAGAGCTGTCGCCTCTCAGAAAGCAGGTCGTCCCAGTTCAAATCCCGGCCGGGGAGCTTTTCTGGGTGGAGTTGGCATGTTCTCTCCATGTATGCGTGGGCATCCTCCGGGTTCTCCGGTTCCTGGTCACTGCATACCTCGTGGTGTCTCTGGGCAGCACACCTTATCCCCAAAATCAAGAGCTGCCCACTGCGCCACCTGGTGGTGGATGGGTTGAATGCACAGACTAATTTTGCCATTGTATGCAAACATACAGTGATGACAATGTGATGACAATGTGATGACATTATTATTATTATTTCCCCCCCACACACCAAAAACATGCATGTTAGGCTGACTGGTAACTCTAAATTGTCCTTCGGTGTGAGTGAGAGAATGAATGGTTGTTTGTCTCGTTTGTCTCTATGGTTGGACATGGGCGCCAGTGACCCCTGCGACCCGAAAAAGAAGAATCGGGAAAAGATGATGGATGGATGGAATCTGGGTAGAGTATCTACATTTTCTAACGTGGTCATTTCACGCTTGTTATTTCAGGTACAGCTCATTTTCATAGTCAAAAAACAAGAACTTATGGGGATGAAGATGGGTAAGGTCCATTCCTATCAGAACTCCTACAGTTCCTCTGGAGTGTCCTTGGACACACACACCGCTCTTGTCTTCTCCCCTACCCTGCAGAATGTCTGTGTCACTATGTGCCTTTGTGCAGGTTTATTTATTTATTTATTTATGTATTTATTTATTTATTTATTTATTTATTTATTTATTTATTTATTTATTTATTTTCAATTTTGGGCTGTCTTTCCTCGGCCAAGGAATGACAGTCTGTTAGGATGTTTTTTCTCCCTCCAAATCCTATAAATGTTGTCACTTTCATTACTTTTTGTCTGTCGAAACAGGTCTTACTTGTAAATGAGTCTTTGAGGCTCTATGTGATTTACCTGTATAAATAAAGGTTGAATGAATGAATGAATGAATGAATGAATGAATTAATTAATTAATTAATGAAGATGGGAACGAAAGTAAAATTTAAACGCCTAATAAGTCAGAATTAAAACCCTGAAGGACACCATATGTTTCTTTTTTTTTTTGTTTGTTTTTTTTTTGGGTGGGGGTGGGTGGGTGGGAGAATCATATTGCTGGCGTTGTTTTCATTTTTATTTTATTTTTTTAACCAACGATATTTGGTTAGGCTCACAAAATAATCAGAGTATGTCACGTAGCAGAGTAGATGTAATTCTTTGTTTTAAAAACATCCATAATCGAATTATTTTTCCTGAAAGATTAAACGAGAAGACGAGTCTAAGACTTGGTAAGTCAATAAATTTATTGGCACAATTTTTAAACTAAATTATTTATTTATTTATTTATTTTTTTACTTGACCACGTTTGAACTTCACTTTGAGCTTGATCCCTTTTTATTAATATAAACTCTTCAACAGAGTTAACGGTGAACAGCGGATAGATTTCTGAGCATTATATTGAAGAAAAAATGGTTTCAAAGTGAGACAGCTCTGTTCATGCTGAGAACACAGGCAGGCAGGAATCTTACCATCTGATGCAGAGGCATGAAGCAGCTTACAGTGAACGACTCACACCTTTAGACTGGACATCAGTTCATCAAAAAGGCTTTCATACATAACAAACCCATTAAAAATAAGTGGCAACCAACACTGGGACACATATTTAACATATTTTAATCTCAGTGAGGAATAGGACTGAACATCTCAATCCCAACTAATCCAAACTCTGCTTTGTGTGGTTTATATTGATGCAGTTTTGAGGCAGTAAATGCGTTCTGATCCTGAAACAAATCATTGAGCACACTCTCAGCTACATTTCCCATCGTTTCTATTTCACACTTCGTAGCTCCGTGTATCAGTATGACATTACAGTCTTGTGAACACACTAAATACTGCTTCCACGACAGTAAGTTCTTACAGTAAATAGAAGTCAAACCAGCCCAACCCAGAAAATATGACAGCAAGACGCACTAATAGTCCTCATGAATAAAGCCCAAGTCCCATCAGTAACTTGCAATTTCAAAATGAACACGTGTAGTTGTGCTGAGATTGGACTCAGCCTAAATGAGTGATGAAAGATGCATCTCCAAGCAACTCGATGCACATTAATTCACACAAATGCAAACAGGCAGAGTGCATTGTGGGATATTTTGGTCAAGCAATCCCCCGCTTAGCAGTATCAATCTACACATGGTGCTGCAAATTGTGTGTTTGCCAAATCTCCTATAGAGGCGATCAGAGGATGTCTTAATTCACATCGTTGATCATCATCTCCTCCATCACTTCTCGTGTTTCTAAACTATGATGCAATTTTTCCCTGTTACTCTTCCAGTGTTCTTTTGTCCCTTAAAATTAACTCAAGAAACAATGCTTGAATAAAATGATGATACAAGATTATGGTAAAATACAAAGCCATCTACATAAAACCTTGATAGTTCCAAAGAAACAATTAAAATTATTTTGTTTCATGCACCCACTTTAGTACAAGTGTCCTGATTTTGTCTGGATATAACTAATTGATTTGCCACCATGGGTGACTGACATTCCATCCTCAGAGCACCATAATGACGGTGTCATGAGGGAATGATGAGACCCGGTGACGGCTAGCAGCACTCGACCTTTTGCACGAGAGGTCGGGTGTCAGAAGAAACAGGATATCCATGATGTAGGACCCACAACCTCGGGGCTCCGTGGAGATAAGCAGCAGACAATGGGGAACCTGGGGTTCTTTCAATCAAGCGTCCTTGCAGGACAGTGGTTTCATGGGTTTTGGCAGTGAAATGAAAAATAAAAACAATAAAATAGAAATCAATCGTCATCAGCCTCGGGGCGTTCAAACATCTTTAGGGTGGAGGATGATGAAGGAGACCAGCGGTAACTTCCTTTATCATTTTCCGCTGACATAAGGTTATTAGATTTTTTTTTTTTCAGTGGGGGATGTTTCCTGTACTAGAAATGAGCAGATCTGTGGTATTCATCGGGTTTTTCAATCCTTTTGAAGAGTAATTACAAAATCAGCTAAAATGAATCCTTTTGCAAACAGTAAGACTGAAAACACAGGAATATTTCTGCTGCAGTTTCAGGGGGTTCATGAGAAGCATGTGTGCTTTTCAAAGAACATTTATTCACACATTAGTTTGCGCTGTTGGTTTTTCTCACTGGGTATTAAGGTTTTTCTTCATCTCCGAACATCCCTAATCCTGTTAGATGAAATCTATTAAAGTTTCAGCTTTGGCACACGGAAATTTTCAAACCTGGAGATAAGCTCCAAATTTGCCAAGAAGGCATATCTGCTCTGCCTCTCTGGATTAGAGAGACTTACTGAGGCGACCACAGACATGTGACCAAGCAGTTTACTGTAGGCTTAGTCAGCCATTTTACAAATCATAAACAACAGTCAAATTCATGTATTCATTGATGTTTCTTCAAAACCATGCACCTAATTACTACTGTTGTCAAATGAGGTTTGTGTCTGTTACCAGAATACCACGGGGAGGGTTTCAATGAAACTTTCAGAAAGTAGTCTTTGGATGTACATCAACTGAATACAGGTGGTCCCCGGTTTACGGCCGAGATCCGTTCTAACGGCTTGGCCGTATACCGATTCAACCGTATACCGATTCTGGCCGAATCCGCGGACGTATACGCGGATTTTCGGCCGTAAAACGAAACTGAAACTAAACGGCGATCGGTAACGGCTTTTTAAACACGTATTTTCAATGTAAAACAACTTCTAACGGCCGTATTAATGATTCTAAATGTGTTTTAATGTGTTTCCAAGCAGTTAGCT
>JARVLU010046845.1:0-14914 GCA_031762415.1 Simpsonichthys santanae
ATATATATATACTGTATATAGTGTGTGTGTGTGTGTGTGTGTGTAGACACACTTTTATATATATATATATATATATATACAGTACAGTATATTTAAAGATGACCCGACCAGTATTTACTATAAATCTGTTTAACATGTACTTTATATGTTACACTTTATGAACACAGTCTAATTGGAACTAGAGGCACAGGAGCATTGATATGAATATGTAATTATTCAGTTATAAAAATTTAAGTTGCAAAATGGGGATTCAAACCAATCTAAGTTTGAGTTAATGTGAAGCATCTTATAAAGTGCTTTATCTAAGTTATGAAAAGGCCAGTCCAATTCTCCATTTTACTTTTTTTTAAATTTTATTCAGAATTGTACATGTCCTTTTAAACTTTTGCCAATAATTACCAACAATGCGAATAACCTTTGGGAATTGAATGACTTCATTACCATTTCTAACTGCTGAAGTTTATAAGATGCTTTTCACCTGTTAAATGATGCACTAAGTTGTTTTCTCGCACCCTCCGCCTGTTTGTTAATGTGCATCCAATATCTAATTGCACTTTCAGTGGTGAACTAGTTAAGGGTGTACTGGTTTGTCTGCCTCCATCATTACCAGTGCAGGCTCGCCTGCAGCTGTGGTATTTCATCAGAATGTCGGTGATTAAAAGGAGAAGAGAAGCAGATTTTCAACTGATGGGATGTCTCAGCCACAGGTTTTCTGGAGCACAACGTGAGAAGACTTTTATGTGGAGGATAACTCATCGCTTTTCTTTTTTTTAACCTGCCAATCCCATCTCCCAAAAACACAATATTTTTGGAAATAGGGTTATTGTATTTTATAGGTGTGTGAATCCACCCATACAGTTTGCCGTTCTCTTCACAGCACTTCCTTTATATTTACGGTACTTTTTATTTATTCCACCCACACAAGCAGATGCATACGCAGACAAGCATGCTGACACCGACACACACACACATACACACACATACATCATCCCAACAAGGGTACATTTGTAAACACCGCCCTCAGACAGAGGCTTCCTCGTCAAATACTTCCTGTTGTTTTCTCATTCTTGTTTGGCGTGCACCTTCAGATAACCTTCCTCATTCTGGAAATCTGCTGCGCAGGCTGTCTTCATTTAGGTGCTTGTTGGGCGGGCAGGGGTGGAGGCTGCATTATTTATGATGAGGCAAACCAGCAGCAAGTGATAGGCACCAAACAGACACAAGAACAGCCCCTCGTATCAGAGCGAAGCAATCAAACGGAGTCCCTGTGCTATTAGGGACGCCTGGCGAAAGCTTTTTTTTTTTCTTCTTCTTCCCATTTTCAACATAAAACACTGCAAATGTCCCCTGCTTGGCGCCTCGGAGAGGGCACGAATAAGAGGCTTAAGAATTTGGAGTCCTGTGGGAGCCTTGCCAGGATATCTCCACCCAAATTTTAGTTTGAAAGTGCTGCCGCTGGTTTGTCAGAAAGGAAAAGAGTGAGTGGGAATCATGATAAACATTTCCCTAGATGAAGAAAGACACCTCCATCCCCACCCCTCATCTGGAGGAAGCATCATTTTCCCACAGAGACAAAACAGCCCATCACTGCTGAATAAAGGCAGGCCTCCCCTGCATACAGACAGATCTAATAAATTTGAATCACAATGCAAATAGTGCCTATCCATAACAGTCTACGACCGAGTCTTCTTTATTTGTCGGGATTCACATTAATCTCAGGATCCCGGGTGTGGCATGTGGGCAGAATCCTCTCTAGCGAGGCGTAGGTTATGGAAAATGAATAAAGCATGAAGGCAAAGTATTTGGGTGCAGACCAAGCGTTGTGGGTGGGCCGAGAAATGTGGTGGGTGGATGGAAAGTGTGGATCGGAGGAGCTGTGGGATGGAGGGCGGTGCAGAGGCCACCAGGTCTGCAGGCCAGGTCTGCAGAGAAAAAAAAAAAAAAACGAGTTTGTCTTCAGTATGCAAGGCAGGTGCTGAAATCCAACAAACTCCTTAAATATTAAACGCCAACCACCTGCAGTTTTCTCTCCTGCTCCCTCTTTCTGTTTAATAATAGAAAACAGCTGCTGTGGCAGTGATATTTTCTGTGTAGGGCAGTAATGAAAGCTTTAAAGACTGCTATTTAGCACAACATAAACATTCAAGCTTGTATGAATTTGCCAGAGCAAGGACTCCAGGATTAACAATTAACATATTAATAACAATCTCCATAGAGTTGGCGGGTTTTTCTAAATGTCCCAGAATGCCACCTAAATAAAGCATCTGAAAGGTCATTCTTGAGTTTAATTTGAAACATCTAGCCACAATAAACGTCTACTTAATTAGGAAACAGACTTTGCATTTGGCAGATAGTTTGTTGAGCTTCTCATTCCCTGAATTGACTTCAATCCTCAAAATGGATTTGGTATTTTTCTGGAGGCCCACCGCTGGCCTCATTTCCTGATCAAAAGAGTCCTCTGTTCCTGTCTGGGATAGATCTGGGATTAAATGGCTATCTTTGATGACTCGCTTAACAAAATTACTACCCTGCTTCCAAAGATTACCCTCCCTGCTGCTAACCCCATCCCACCATTTTCTCACTTAACAGAACTAATTTTGAGATGTCAGAGCATTTTTAGTGACCCTGACACGATCTTGATCATTGTATATAAGTAAGTGACATTTAGTAATTGCAGAACACATTATCGTCAGTGAAATAAATGTACTTGTCATGTTCCACAAACTACGTCAGGGTAGACATTTTACATAAAAGGCAGTTTATAAAATAACTATCGATAATGTTTTTGCCCATGTTTATGTGCATGTTTAAGTGTGATTGTGTTTACCTGATAGGAGAATTTCTCATGAAGCACTTGACACATTTGATCAAAACTCACAGAATAAATGCATGTACCGTACTTTTTGCCGTACATGTCACACCAACATATAAGTCTTTTATAAGTCACATCAGTCCAAATAAGTCTAAAGTGAAAAAAAAAAAAAATACATATGTTGCTCCGGCGTATAAGTCACATCTATTATGCGTCACCGACGAAGCATCACGTTTGTTATGCGTCAGCGTTGACCACCTGGAAACATGGGCCGGTGTTAAGCCAAAAATCTAATGGCTGCCAAATGGCGGCTGCGGGAGTGTGCAAGGGAGGACTTTAACAATAATTTAACAAGATTGACACTTGAAAACAATTATCTGTTTGCTCAAAATTATAGCAAAGGTGCTTCTCATTTGAACTTTTCCTTAATAAATGCACTGTGACAGTAAAATCAGCTGCATTTCAAAAGCCGATTTACGGCTGTGGGAACGCACAGAGGGACGAGTCGCTGTGCACTTCTTTGAAATTTAAGATGACCTAAAAACAATCATTTGTTTGCTCAATATTATAAAAAAGTAGTAAAGGTGTGGCTCAACTGAACTTTTACTTAATAAATGCACTTTAATGGTCAAATCAGCTGCATTTCGCCTGGGCGGTGCAGTGAAATGCAGCTGATTTGATGTTTGCTCCAGGAGTTCTGGAGCGAGACAAAGTTAGTTTTGTATGGCAAGCCAAACGTCTCATTAGAAGCCACTTTTACCTATTAATGAGACATGTGGCTTGCTATATTACTCAAGTGCCATCTAGTGGTTGAAAATGATAGTGTTAAATATTTTCCATGTCATAATGAATGAAATTTTCAGCTCTCAGCCAAAAATTGGGTAATTAAGATGGAGGAAAAACATTAATATGTCACTTTGCTGTATAAGTCACAGGGCATACTAATTTATGCAAAAAGGTGGGACTTATATAGCGAACAGTACGATAAACCTTTTTAACTTTGCGAGACGCTCCAAGTCAAGATGGCTGCAACAGTCAACTGACCTTGGAAAATACAAAAGGGATTAAAACGCAGCCAGTTGTACTAATTTTGACACAATTTTTTAAGAAGAGGTCACTGAGACTGATCCTTACACATACTCTTAAGTGCAAAATAAATAAATAAATAAATACATAAATAAAGCATAAATTCCCAAAATTTTACTCTCCACCAGGGCTGCCTGTTGTCACCGATTCTGTTCAAAACTTTTATGTACAGAATTTCTTGGTGCATCCAAGAGAATTAAATTCTTTCCAGGCAGTAAAATGAAAATGTGAACTCATTTCTTAAAAATTAAACATAAAAAAAATCCCAAATTTTATTAACAGAGGCGCCAAAATGTTAAATACCTCCTCCCTTGAGGATATTATAATTATTATTATTATTATTGTTGTTGTTGTTGTTGTTGTTGTTGTTATTATTATTATTATTATTGTTGTTGTTGTTGTTGGTTTACCTGCAAATGACAGTCTTTCTTAAGTTTATGTGCTAATCTGTAATTTGTACACAGCGAAACAGTGTGAGTGTGTGGTGAGAAGAGCGATGCAATAATTTGTATAAAAAACAGAAAATAAAGTATTTAAACTGGACAGAGGTCTCTAATATTGATGGTCAACAATTTCTCACTCAGCTTTGTTCTTAAATTGCCATGTGCAGATTTGCATTTTGACAAAATTAAACTTAAACCAAACTAAAACAATACAAAAGGTTTCAAGGTTCATGCTCAATTATCTAGGTTAAAAAAAAAAAAAAAGAATCCAACTTTCATTCAGGTCATCTGGAGGACGAAACATCTCTCAACAAAAAAAGAAAAAAAAAAAAAAAAAAAAAAACTAGAAAGAAACTGTCCAGCTGACCTGACTGGACATTGTTGGAATGCAGAAGGTCATAAGAATGGTTTGGAAAATATTGAGCTTTATCACTCTTAGACTTGTGAGAAAAACATACCTACAGATGTTGACAACAGCTGCATTTCCCACCTATTCTGTTAAAAGATAGTTTCAGCACATTATATATTTTATATAAAAGAGTCTACAAAATCTTCTTTTGTGAAGGAGTACATCAATTCACCCTCAAAATGTGACCACACCATATGTGTACTTGAAAGTTAATCCCATTTAGAGGGGCAATTGTGAATGTGACACGGGCCTGATATCGACTGTAAAGCCTTCTTTAAGGTCGGGGTGGCAGTGGTAACAAGGTCCAACAGGCCACTAGAAAGGTGCATTTCAAATGTCACTTCACGTCGTCCTGTTGCCTTCCAGCTGTGCATAGCACAAGCAGAGAGGTCATAGCAGGGAATTTCATCCGCACTCTGCTGGGGGATGGTGCTGGTGGTTGAGGGTGGGGAAGGCTGTCAAGCCAAACCTGAGCTTGTCTGACAGATAACTGATACCTGGGCTTTAAAAGAAATGAGAACGAGAGCAAGTCTAGGGCATCATAATCCCTTTGGAAAGGCTTTCCATCTCTCACAAATGCTGGCGACTGGGCTTGGGTAATTTCCCCACAGGATTTACAGAGAACATTAAAAAAAGAGCTATGTAATACTCGACCTACCTCAGTGAAGGTGGCAGGTTGGGAGATGCAGCCTTGCCAGTTTTGAAAGGGTATCAGCATCTGCATTAAAAAAAAAACTTTTTCTACATGTTTAATGGTCTTAATTCTAACACAGGCTGTCATTTCCTGTTTTCTGACTCTTATTGTGCTGGTTTCATGTTGTTTATCCTCCCTGTCACTCTTTAATTGTCTTGTGTGTGCACATTTGATACACACATATGAACATCACAGACACATTGTGATGCTTGGTGCACTGAACACGGGCTGCAAATGAAGGTGTAGCCATTGACAAATTGGCTGTGGGGTCAAGGGTGACTGGAACTCATTGCCCCCAACAAGCCTTCATGCCTCCTGTAATTGGATACAGCACCACAGATGGAGTTGTTGCACAGAAAGAAAGGGAGCACAGCTCTGACAAGTGACTTGCTTGTGGGTTGTATTATCCGGTCCTGTTGTTCAAAGTGCTGCCAACACTTAAAAAGCAGTTCTCATTTTGTGTGCAGCGTGGTCTTTGTCCTTGACTCGTGTTTTTCTCTGCTACATTGTCTTCAATGTGTTTAATTTATACCTTTCAGAATTATTTAGCTAATAGAAATACCAAATTAGCTAACTTCACTTAAAAGCTAATATGTGATGTTGCATGGTTGCACACTTTGACTTGAGAATAGGCTGTTGGATGAAATGATGAAGTTGAATGCAGATCCATCTGTCCCTCTTCTTCCTTTGCAGGTCACTGTTGCCCATATCAAGCAGTCACTGTATGAGAGGTGGGGGACACCCTGGACAAGTCTCCAGTCCATCACAGGGACACATAGAGACAAATGACACAAACAACCATTCACTCTCTCACTCACACTTAGGGGTAAGTTAGAGTTACCAATCAGCCGAACATGCATGTTTTTGGTCGGTGGGAGGAAACCGGAGTACCCGGAGAAAACCCACGCATGCACGGAAAGATCATGCAAACTCCACCCAGAAAGGCCCTCGGACCAGGATTTGATCCGATAACCTCCTCGCCGAGTGGTAACAGCTCTACCGAATGCACCACCGTGTTGCCTGAATGAAATGGATTTATATTAAAAAGATCAAATAAATGCACAAATTTCACTTGGTGTTGTTGACTGTCGTGTTTCAAGTAAAGCTTGTGATTTAAGTTTGTTGTTTTTCTCTTTCTGTTGATATTTTATTGCAGTCATTTCTGCAGAACTTTGTTCCGTGTTGTTCTTTTATATACTGAACCTCCTCATTTTGCCTTATGCTACCTACTGTTTGGCAGCTGGGATAGCTGGTGGGTGGTAGTTGCAGCCAGAGGGAGGATGACGTGGAGAACACCTGTGGACCAAGAGGAGTCCTGTGGAGGTGAGATGGTACCTGGGCCTCTGGTGCTATGCAGTAAAAGAAAAACATTTGCTTTGTTTTTTTTTTTTTTTTTTAGCTGGATCAGCTGAATGGACTGAGCTTCAAACAAACCACAAACACATGAGCATTTATTCAATGTGCTATTCTCTCCAAGGGATGACTCCGTAAGGTCCCACTGTGATAAAACTTGTTTTATTTGCTTTATTTTCCAATTAAACAAAATGGACCATTTACCTCTGAGTCTTCTTTCAGGTTGTAACATTATTTATCATGTCAGAGGATGTTTTGCTATACTCAAACTTCTCTGAGTGTGTTGCCAAGTGGGCCAGGAAAAAAACAATGTTCTCCATGAAGTGTTCATTCTGGATTAAATGTTTAGAGGTCGTATCTTTAAACTATAAACAGTCCTAAATTGATAAAACACATGAGGCCAGTCTTCCCCCTCCTTTGGCTAAACAGGTAAAGATGGCACAGAATATCAATGTGAATACCAGAGCAGGGCCTTGAAATTATGCCTGTCTGACGCTCACCCTTGAGACACAGCTGAGCAGTTCAGCGCTGAACCAGAGCAGAGCAGCGTGAATGAATATGCACTTTGACTGGGAGTGTAGAAACCATAACCACCTCAGCCAGACTGGCTGACAGCGTCCTGCTGTTCACCACTTGACTTGTGGCAGCTTACTTTTTTTTTTTACTTTTTTTTTTTTTTTTTCCAGTGGATCACAAGCTAAGCCACTTTTAAATGGGATGAGCAAAACTTTATTAGCGATTAGTTTCATTATTTGGTACACTTAAAGGAAAGTTGACACATTTTGGGGTCTAAACGATCAAAATAAATGAAATCCTAAGCAAAAAGCTGAAGCAATGTTTGTAAAAGAATGTAATAAGCACAGCATATTGACAGTTTTTACCTCTAAAAGTATTTGATTATATTCATGCATGTCCCACACAAAACAACATTTACCGTGTTTTTCAGACTATAAGGTGCACTGGATTATAACGTGCATTAAGCAAAGCAATACACTGAGATAAGTCAAACTTTATTCAACTCATTCCCAATAACCACATAAAAATAGCTTGAGGTCAGTAAGCACAATCAGAATTAAAACATAATGCACATTGGATTATAAATCTCACTGTCAATTTTTGAGAAAATTAAAGGATTTTAAGTGTGCTGAAAAATACAGCACATACATTTAGCAAAACACCTTGAGGCCTGAAGGAGTAACGATTTTTTAATGCAATTTTAGTATTTTTACTTTGTAAAACACTTAAAAATTTAAGTTCGTAACTGGCTCACACGACATATTTTCTTCATTCTACGAGGTGTAATCTCATAAATCAGCACATTGGTGTTCATGTTCTGTGCTATCGCTGTGTATTTAGTGTTTGTTAAAGTATTATGTATTGTAGTCTGGCTTTTTTGTTAACTGTAAACATTTGATAAGCAGTTTTATTGTTATAAAATGTGAGGCAAATTGTTTAAAATGTGTATTAATGACATACAAAAAAGACACAAAAGCTTATTTGATGTTTAATCATGTTTGAATTATAGGTTTGAAGGCATTCTTGCATTTTGCTGAGCTGAATGGCTGAAATGACAAAATGTACTTTGAGTTTTTGTTACAGTTTAAAAATAAACTAAACTATGTATATTTTGGTTTTTATTAACATTTCAGTTAAGCAACTCTTTAAAAAAATATGTAACAATTTTCAGTAAAATTATTTTGTTCTTTTACAAGGTATTTCTGTAAAAAAAAAAAAAAAAGACAAAAAGTAGAACCATCCAGTTGAATTAAATCACACTGATGCAACATTTTATTCCTGTTAGTGATTTTAATTTGCAGGCCATTCAACTGTGTGAAAATTTCCTACTTGCATTTTTGCACACAGACAATTCCAGTCCAGTCATAGGTTTCAACTGTTTCCCTAATTCGGATGATTATTTTGTGGTTCAGCTTAGTATTTTCTCCGCCTCAATCCCCATTCCACTGTTTGCTCTCATTTTCCCTAACAATAATAAATCAAACATAAACCCTAAAGAAGGTTTTGGCTCATCGAATGATATTTAACTGCTTTCTTAGACCTTTAAAATCATATGAAAGAGTTTCCTCAATTCTATGTGGAGTTCTGCACTGGGTGTTCAGGGGAGCAGAAGGAGAGTTAAATACAGGGTGTGTTGAGAAGAGGACTAAGTCCAGGTGTTACACAGAGACAGGCGGTGACCTCGCGGGACAGGTATACACTATCACAGATCACGAGTGGGCTCCAGATGGAAACTGGCAAGCGAGAGAAGCGGAAGAGAATTGTATCGACAGGTTACGTCGGGGGGGAATGCCCTGAGCGGGACCATTAGCCATGTTGCAGAGTCACCGGGGAAAGCTCAGTCACTTTGAGTTTTCACTTCACCTGAGTGTTAATGGGAGAGCTCTGTTGCCACCCTGGATAACTGCCCAGTGCTGGGGCAGAACACAAATCAAGATGCTGATGAGCGAAGCACAAGGCTTAAGTAATAAATACCTCTACATGGGGAAGACAAGAGGATCGTCTGGACCCCGTCCTCCTCTCCTTCCATTTAATGACATCATCACAAAGTCCAAATGGCTTGCTCTGTCTTCCCTTAATATTTAATTCACACCATCTACAGTAGTAGAATGTAGTATATTCTTAGTTAACATCATAAATGACACCTGAAACACAAGTATACCAAATCAAATAAATCACATAACAATATAAGACAAAAATGAAATTAAAATGCAAAGAAATTCAGATACAGTTTTAAAAACCTTATTGTAAAAATAAGTTTTAACTAATGATTTAAATGAAGACAATAGTATATTGCATTAGTAAATTTGCATTTTAGTAAAATGAACAAGTAATAAAAAAATATGTACACTGAGTTCTGGTATTTCAGTAATTTCACCTAATAAAGGGAATGATTGTTAAAGCGTTAACAAATAATTGAACTCATGTAACTTTTAGCCACCATTCCCCAACATATGTTTAAAGCACAGTCCTAAAAGAAAAGTAAAACTGACAATTTTAGGAGCTTAACAAAATGTTACAGGTCATCGCCACGTTGCAAAGTGAGCATCTAACCGCAGTCCCCACTTTTTGACAGCGGTGACAGACTGTGATGTGGAGCTCGCCTAGCTGCGCTGGGAGAGGCGTCTATTCTTATCAGCTCCTCTCGGAGCCGGATATTTGGAGTGAACACTGTCAAAACTCTTTGCAGTCCTCATCTCAGCCGAAGACAACTCGTGCCACAGCGCATCAGTCAAAGAAAGGCCCCGCTACCTCTGGAGCCTGAAAGACTATCTGTGTGAGGATGTGAATGCATAAAAAAAAAAAAAGTTTGCAGATGACATTATTTAAAAGTAGCGCAAACACATGAGTAGACAAGCTTGATTTATTTTTAATGAACCTCAAAATGCTAAAACTTTGGAACTGAATATAAACAGAGACTAATTTACAAATTAAAACAAGATGTTTGAAGGCAGTTTTTAAGTTGTAAAATTATTTTTTGCAAATTTAGTTTTATGCTGTTTGGGGTGATTATTACTTTTTTATTTTTTCATTTATTCAGTCCATCTTTTTTTATTTTTTTGCTTCTGGCTTCTTTATGTGTCACCTTTTGCAATGTGTGTGTGTGTAAGAAAAACATGTGCTCTTCCTCCTTTTAGTTGTCCATCACTAGCTACAGTATGTGTTGGTGTGTGTACGCATGTGTTCGCTGTCTGACTCCATGAGCCAGTGGAGTCGAGGGAGTTGTCAGAAGGTGGTTGCCCTGGTTTCCTGAGCAAGAAAGACGAGCATCTCCTCCACAACCTCGGCACAAAGAGACAGTCTACTTGACTGTAGCAGACGGGTGGAAGAAGCAAAGAAATGGCTTGCAAACGAGAAATATTCACCACCAAATACAAATAAAACAGATCTGATTTGCTACTGAGCTGCGATTTGTCAGTATGTCTTCCTCTTTGCAGTCCTCGTTTATGAGAAGCAATAAATTGAAAGGAATTGCATTCACCTGCTCTCTCCTTCTCTGCATTTGAGCTGTTTATTTGCGGCACTTCCTGACATCTCTGCCAGCTGACAAACTTTGCAGAGCTAGCGCAGAACCTCCTTGGGCTTCGCTAAATGAATTAAGGCGGCCTGAGTAGCTACGTTTATAGCTTCATGCACTAGATGCACATTATCCTGAGCTGTTTAAAGCCATAAATACCTGCTGGGCCTCGTTGCTACCAATCAAGCTCCATCAAGAGCCCACGGAGAGGTCAAATAGGTTGAGAGACTGCACTGGATAGAGCGAGCATGCAGAATAGAGTGGCTGATGATGGCAAAATCAATTAATTGAATGAGAGAACAACTTAAGCAAGGATCGAGTTTCACTGCTGTGATAAAACAAAGAGCACATTATGTTAGAAAATAAGTAGAAAAATAGGAGTTAAGTGGGAAGTGATCCCAGCAGTGATGGCAAGTGGATCCTCTGTTTTGCTGCTGGCTGCTTCACTCAAAGCTACGTCTCGTGCTTTGGTGCAGCTCAGACTGACAGCAAGGCTCCAGCAGAAAAAATATTCCTTTTCCTCCCAAAAGAGTCCCGTCCTCTATTGATTTAGCTTTGTTTATGTTTTAGTATTTCATGTGCATCTATGATTTATTTTTATTTTTTTGTAATGCAGCAGCATCTAGCCAAGACTAGTTATAATAATAATAATAATAATAATAATAACAGTATGTGGCTGGTTTCTGATTAGAGGAAGCTGTTCAATTTTAGTAAATTAGATTTTTTTTTTTCTTGTTTTCGGTTGTTACATCAACAGAAGAGGAAAATGAAGTCACATAATGAAATAACTTATTGTGACTAAAATGTCAAAACAATAAAAGTGTGCAGTGATTGGTCCATGTGATGTAACTATGATATGTATTATCATTGGTACAAACAGTGTAAGTATATATTGACTGGTTGAGCTTGCAAGTGTGATACAAGAAACTGTCAGTATCAATAAATACATAAATAAATAATGTTAAAAAAATTACTTTGGCAAAATGATAACGGTAAAAAAGAGAAAAAGGCTCATTAAAAAATAACTTGTCTCAATTTTGAGACAAGCTGGTTTCCAACAGCCGCAGCAACTGAGATTCTGCCTGACCTGGAAACTAGAAGTTGGCAAACGGGATGGATGGATGGATGGATGGATGGATGGATGGATGGATGGATGGAGAGAGCATATATGTATTTTTTTTTCTTCTAATTATCGTGTCATTGTCCTGCTCTCCTCAGTGATTTTCTCGTTGGCATTTAAAGGGTTAAGTCAGCATCTCCATGTTCCCGGTGTCTGTGCAATGTCCCACAAGGTTTTTTGCTTCTGTCTCCCTCCGTGCATCCTTGCTCATCGCTCCCTCTGTGAGTGTTGCTGCCTCGTCAGCTTATTTTGTTAATAAATATCTTTCTTATTTTATCCTGCAAGTTCCCTGTGCCTGCCTGCACTATTGGGTTCACACACACCAACAGAATTAAAATGGATGGATGGATGGATTGGTGTCATAAGCTTTCAGTCAATAACTCAGTACTTTCAACTAGTTTGGTTTGAAAATGCCTAAAAAATAAAAATTTAAATGAATAATTGACCAGAAAAATGCTAAAGCATGCATCTTCACAATTGCACCAATTCATAGCCACAGCATCCATATTATCCTCTAACATCATCTTGTTCAACGCTCACATTGAAACCCAAATTGTCTATGGCAACTCTGTACCTCTTGCTTTGCTGCCAGTTTTATCCACGATTGAGATGAAGCAAGATAAGCAGCTCACAGGTGCACTAGATCAGTCTCTGCCAGTGTCAATGGGATTACCTGTCCTGTGCAGCCTGAGCCAGGCAGAGGGAGGGATGGAGCAGAGAAGCTGGGGAAATAGGTCAAGTACACCTATATGGGCAGGTGTTCTTTTGAAGATGTCTCGACAGTCTCGAGGGAAACGAACATAGAGAAACACTTCTTCAATGAGAAGGGAGAGCACTTCTGGAAGAATCAGTGCAGGGGTGCAAGAGATCCTTGAATTTATTTGGATAAAATTCAAAGTTCATGTCTGGCCTTTGTAATAATAACGAAAAGAAAATAATAATAATAAAAACACAACAACAAACTGATGTAATCAGAGTTATAACCTGAAAATCAAGGGATAAAAACAATGCTATTATTATTATTTAATATTATTATTATTATTTAATTTAATTAATATTATTATTTATTATTTTATTATTATTATTTTTTCTACATTTTATATACCACCAACTCTTTCAGCAATTATTTTTCTCAGCTTTCCATCTTTTTACTTGTTTTGTCCTCTGAAAATTGTGTACATTTTAATAGTTTTACTGTTTATTTTTACATTGTTGTTTAATATTTTCAAGCAATTAAAAGCTGATAATGTCTGTGCCCATGCCGGTGTGTGTGCATCTGTGTGTGCATCTGTGTGTGTGTGTGCATCTGTGTGTTTGTGCATGCTTGGGGGTGGGGGGAGGAGCACATTAAAGCTTGGAAAACTTAACTTTGGTGTGACTTTAGCTGAGATTCATTCATAAATACTCCACGTATGATACATTCTTTGAACCCTTTACCTAAACATCTAGGACTGAGTGCTGGAGTTGATCCTGTTTGTCTGTTGACAAAATATTGAATGAACCACTGGATGGACTTTACTGAAACTTTCAATTAGTTGGGTCAGGTTGGGCTTGGAAAAAATGCCTATACGTGCCAGGGCTGGGCCGGCTTGGATTTTTTAGGTCTGAATGAAATTATTTTGGTGTCAAGTCAACTTTATTTATAGAGCACATTTAAAATAGAAACTGTTATCAAAGTGCTTATCCATGACATGAATGAGAGTAAAATTAATGAAGAAAAAAAAATACCATGCACTAATGATAATACTGAAGAACTAATAAAAAGCATTTAAAACATAGGAACATAGAACAAAAACCACTAAATCAACTCAAACTGTGTGAAATACCCTCAAGCACAGATGTTTTTTTATTTTTTTTTTATTTTTTTTTTTATTTATAAATTTGTTCATTTTAAAATACAATACAAAACAATCCCATAAATGATTAATTAAAAAATATAAAATTGAAAGGTAGCAGAAAGAAGAAAAATCTTATTATACTGTATCGACCCCCCTTTTTTTTCAAACAATTAGTTCAAACAAAATTAATCTTCAAGTAACAGAACAAAATTAATTACTCTTTCTAATTTTTCTAACTCTAATACAATACACATTAAGCTACTTCATATACAGTATATATTAACAAGCAGAGAATTTGAACTGAGGAAGAGAGGTGGCCTGTCTAATGTTGGGGGGTGGGGGCGGGGGTATCGGTTGTTCCAGAGTTTGGGTCCCATGACTGAAAATGCCCTATCTCCTCTGAGCTTCAGTTTTGTTTTTGGAACAGCCAAAAGCAGCTGATCAGATGATCTCGGGGCCCGGGAGGGCACACGGTGCCAGTAGCTCGGAGAGGTAAAAGGGTGCGAGGTCATTTAGGCATTTGAAAGTCAACAGAAGAATTTTAAAGTTTATTCTAGTCCACACAGGGAACCAGTGAAGAGAGGACAGAACCTGTGTATTATGCTCAGACCTACAGCATAATACACTGGTTCTGTCAGTCCATTCAAGATGCCCAAAACGGCTCTAATAGAAGATAGCTCCATTGGCTTATTAACATTAGCAACACAAAAATGAATTAAACTATTCAGTGCTAAAATTTAAGGGGATGGTTTCTGAGAGTAATTCACATCACACACTCTGGGCATGGCGTCATGCAATGTCACGCGAGACGATGATGATTTTAGTTGAAAATCTGGCATGAAAGGTGGTGGGCAAAATGCATTATTTCAAGGGATGCCAGGCCTTTAAAAGATTTTGCCCACCATCTTTGTAAAAGGAGCTTTAGACCCCCTTGATGTTATTAAAGATCTTTTTTTGATTAAACCCTTTCTAACAACCAAAATAATAGGATTTTTGCGCATCATTCCCATTCAACAGGACAATTTCTCAGGTGTAGCCAGAAGGATGATGTCACTGTGATGAAAAGCAAAGTGGTCTTGTCTTTCATGTTGGCCATCCCGCCCCCCCCCCCCCCCCCCCCCCCCCC
>JARVLU010046877.1:0-15753 GCA_031762415.1 Simpsonichthys santanae
TTCATTCATTCATTCATTCATTCATTCATTCATTCATTCATTCATTCATTCATTCATTCATTCATTCATTCATTTATTTATTTATTTATTTTACAGTACAGTGTTGGGGTTCACTCTCAGCTACCATCATAACAAAATTCAGCTCAATATAGCAAAAAATAAATAAATAATAATAATAATAATAATAATAATAATAGAGTTATAGTTGGGGTTTTTTCTTTTAAACTATGGTGACCATCTTGGAGGTTTTTATTGTTTATTTTTTATTTTATTTATTTATTACTTTCAGTACGTGATGGGGAGCGTTCTCAGTCATAACCTCGTCAAATTTCAGCTCAGTTTCTTTTAAAATAGAAGAGTTATCATATTTTTTCCCTTTTAGCTAAGGCGGCCATCTTGAAATTTTAATTTACATTCGGAATGTATAACAACACTCTCAGCTATACGACCATACCAAACTTCAGCTCAATATCTCAAAGAATCACAGAGTTATAGTCAATTTTGAGTTTTCCGAATTAGCTGTGTCAGCCATCTTTAATCAAAATGGCGCCAAAACTTAACCAGTGTTTTGTTCAGAGATCTCTTCACTCTAGGTCATGTGACCTCACCGTGGCAGTTAGAGGTTGTTAAAAGTTCCCGTCACTGTTTTTCAATAAGAAAAATGGCGACTTTGTTTGCAAATTATGTTGCCACGGTAACTTGAAATGCCAATAAAAGTAATAGCACACATCACGGTGCCAAGCCGGTTGTTAAGTTTTATATAATTTGTTGGGGGACACATTGAGGTTCGGACGAAATTAAAGTTGACAGAAGAGTAAGACCCTTTCCAGGTAGATAGTCCCCAACTAGAAAGTAGAGAAACTTTGATGGGGACTGCCACATTGGGGCCATTTTAAAATTCTGATTTGACAGTACTATGTGTTTTGGTTCGCTCTCAGCTACCACCACACCAAACTTCAGCTCAAAATGGCAAATAAATCAATGAGGTATAGTGTTTTGTTCTTATAAGAAGCTATAGTGGCATTTCTGATTCAATATGTGATGGGGAACATTCTCAGCTATAACCTGACCAAATTTCAGCTCTATATGTTTAAAAATGGCCGAGTTAAAACCATTTAAAATTAGCTTTGGTGGCCATCTTGGATTTTTATTTGAATTCAGTATTTTTTTTTTGTGCATTGCTCTCAGCCATCACCACACCAAATTTCATCTTAATATCTCTAAAAATGGCTGATTTAGAGTTAGTTTCAATGAGAAAAAATGACATCTTTGTTTGCAAATGATGTCGTCATGGTAACTTGAGACGCCAATAAAAGTAACAGCAGACATCACGGTGCCGAGCCGGTCATTTTGATATAAAGCTTGTTGGGGAATACACTGCGGTTAGGGGTGCATTAAAGTTGATAGAAGCAAGACCCTTTTCAGGTGGATAATAATAGGTGGCTGCCTTCAGGCAGTCCCCAATTACGTCGCCGTGGTAACTCGAAGTGCCAACAAATGTAATAGCACACATCACATTGCAGAGTCAGTTGTTTATATACATAATTTGTGGCTGGGGGGGACACATTGAGGTTCAGGCCACATTAAAGTTGACGGAAGAGTAAGACCCTTTACAGGTGTGGGGCTGCCTCAGGCAGTCCCCTATTAGAGCAGCAGTATCTGGGGATCACCCTCACATACTGTATCTTGACAGAGCTCACATGAGAGTTTGACCAATGTTGCTCCATCTCTGCCCCTTCTCAGCAGGAGATGATTTTAGTTTGAAATTTTAATTTAAATGTCATTGACAATGAATAAATAAATCCATATAGCCATCATCTGAGTCACCAGATGAACGTGGATAACTCCTAATCCTCAAACCTGGTGGAAAACACCTGTTACCTGCAGAATAATTAAAGTGAAATCTGAGAAAGTTCTGCAGCTAATAGTCACCTGGCTAAAACCAAACCTTCGTTGTAAAGAACAACCTAAAATTTGCCCATTTAGGAGGATCTGGCTGCTCTGTAAGTAAAACTGTTGCAGAATTGCTCTGTGGTTTTGATGGAAAACCCATCCAGCCGCATTAAAACTGAAGCAACATGTGTCGTGTTACCTTTAATGGCAGGGCTCCTTTAATTCTGATGTAATTCCATCATTATGAGCCGGTGTAAATGTGAATCTTTTACCTTGGGGGTGTCATAATCAGAGTCTATTTAATGTTATACCTCAGGCAGAAACCCTCCTGTGCACAGCAGAAGGCAGGAATGAATCTGGATTGGTTTTCTGCAGGTGGCTCCACTCAACTACTGCTTCACACTCAGCTGCTTCCCTCTCCGTACTTTAATGCCCCATAATACTCCCTCCCTCTCACTTTCTCTGCTCTCCCTCCCTCTTTAACGCCCCTGCTCTGTTTTCTTCTCATTCGTCTGCGTTCTGTTTTACAAGTAAACTGTTTCAGTGAGCTAAACTGGAAGGAACGTTTACAACTCCTGAAGGTAAAAGCGTTAGAAATACTGCTTTTATCATAATTTCCTATCAGTAAATCAGCATTGCAGAAGTAATAAAGAGCATTGTGAGAGAAAATTACAATACGTCAGTGGAAACACATGAAGAAGCACAAGTGATTATTTGCTTTTTATATCAATGGCATGTTTTTAGCCCACAAAGCTGTAAAACGTAGCCAGTTTCAGTAACTTCACATGCACAAAACATTTTTATAAAACACGTTACAGGACAAGAAAAAGCCCCGTTGGATTCATACTTACAAAATATCAGCAATGTTTAAAAGTAAACATTTATTTGTGGCAGGAAGTTGTCTTCACAAAATGGTCATAACTTAGTGAATTTGACAGATTTTGAGCTCAAACTTGAATTGTTGACGAAACCTGCAGGAAGTATCGCTGGATGCACGTCTACATTAACTTTCAGAGCCAACTCCATTCAAAAATAGAAAACACAAAAAAATGGTTATATTTCAGTGAGGTTTGGTAGTAGCTGACAGTCATTCACAACACGTGCTCTGAGTGTGACATCAACCAGGCTGTGCATGATGATATTTTCAAGTTTGACCAGAACGGCTACAACTTTATCATTTCACAAACAAATTTAGTCTAAAACTCTGAAGGCCTGCGAGTGATATGCATTCCTTCAAAGAATGTTAAGCTCTTAGATTCATTTAGCCGCGAGCTAAAATGGAGGTAAAACCTTATTAGGTGAACAAATGATATAAATACTGTAATTGGGTTTATTGACAGACAGCTGATGCTTAAGCCACTACACTAATGTAACATTTTAACAAAGGAAGCACCTCAACTGAAAAGGAAGGAATAAAGGAAGTTAAATAATTTGGATTCTAGTTTGTCATAAATGCACGGGTGTCCAAAGTGTGGCCCGAGGGCCATTTGCGGCCCTTGGAGTGATTTTGTGTGGTCCACAACTGATGGTATCATTTTGTCCAGCAGGCTTAAGAGGTCAATGCAGATTTATTGCAAATTAGTTGGTAATCCTTTTTCATATAATGTTTAGGTATAACAGCAAAATGGAAGAAAATAATCTCCTCAAAATGAGTAATATTAAGCAAAATATAAACTGTTAGCTCTATAATCTTTTCTTTTTCACTTCATTGGCATAAAGCGCCAAAAACCATTACGGATTTCTACCAGAAAGGAGACTTTTGGATAATGATTCATAAAACTTGTCTAAATATTTCAGTTGATAAAATAATCAAGAGAGAAATTGGACATTTTTAAATGAATATAATGTGGTATCTTCTACATACGAGTTGATCTTTATCAATTATTTTATGAATCTGTTGTAGCGACTGACAGCTGGACGGTTTTTCAGAACTTTGATCATCCTTTTGGATCGTCCATGGTCCAAAAGACAGATCGACCCCCTTTTAAAAGAACACTTACTCAAATTGCGCAATCATTGCTGAGAACAGACTAATACAAAATAACAAACATGGACCCAACAAATCAAATAAATCAAATGATTTTTAATTAAAGATATAAGCTTATGAGGCTTTTAATGTTTTGGATCTACAACAATTTAAAACTCTTTCTCCATCAGTCAACTTTGGTTCTTTCTCCAAAATATTGTTCATGTTGAGAGTTAAAGTCACATTTTTGTGGCACACGAGTTTCATCTAGTTTTGTCCCACATATGAAAACGTTTGGACACTCCTGTCATAATTTTAGCTAATAGTTATTTTTATGCCTTTTTAATTTTTATAAAACAACTGAAAACAGCGGAAACTCCATGCAACTACGTCTTTATCTATTGAGTTCCTGACTCTCCTTCTGTTTCAGGTTCTTTTAAATTACTATTCTTGGTGAAATGTAATGATTTCTTTAAAAAACTATGTCAAACCAGACCTTTCCGCTACCTGTGAACATTTTATTTCCAGCGCAGACAGCAACTCTGTTTCGTGGTGATCCTGTTTCATCATCTAGTATTTTTCAGCTCAGACTATAGAAGCAGACAGCTGGTCTTGAGTGGCCAATTATGTCCGTTTATCTGCCTTCCAGGCACAGCTGTGATCAAACAGAATGAAGAAACAGGATCAAACAACGAGGCTAAAAATGATTCTTCCGTTTGGTTCCCTTCTTTTTGCCAGCCTCTCTCCTTTCTGTCTCTCCTCCATCCTCCTGCTGTACTTCCATCCCTCCTGCCTTCTTCTAGACACACTTCTCCGTCCGTCTCTTTCCTCGTCTCATCTCTGGGGAGACAGCAAAGGGGAGGCATCTATAAAAGTTTAGTGCTGAGGAAGCTTCATCCTGGAAGCCCCTACAGCTGAGAATGTGTTCAAGCAGGCAGAGCTGGAGGGGAAGCTGGAGGGAGTCCTCATCACACAAAAAAATGTATTTTACTTCTTGTCAGCAGATATTTTGTTATCATAAAGTCACAGCATCAACATGAAATGTATTCTTTGATGGCACTTTTCAGTACAGATAAGAGAGTTAAGGTCCTTGAACAAGAAGTTCAGTTAAAACGGATAAAGAGACGATTTTGGTGAGAACTATGTTTGGAAAATTATGCATCTTTTTTACAATTTGAAGTATTTGGAAGTGGCTGGACCTCAACCTTTGACAGGACCTTTCAGAAACACCTATTTCAGCTGTGAAGAGCAACTTTTTCTGTGCAAAAGTCTACCTAATCAGAAAATCCTGGAGCAGAGCCAACTGTTCCGTGGATACTCCTCTCATGTCTCCCCTTTTTCACACTCACGGCACAGCTTTATCCAAGACTCTTCTTGTGCGTAAAGATGAATGCGCTAAAAGACGCACATCCATTGTGTGATTTTGTGATAAATACACAGCCTGCGCTGGTTCTGGCACTGGTAGCTGCTCATGAAAAATACAAAGATAGCTTTCAACTGAGGTTACGCGTCTGTCTCTCTCTCACACTCAGCCGGAGTGAGTAAAAGAGGCAGAAACGGACCCAGTTGGAGCGTGGGAGCTGACAGACAGCAGCCCGGGTCAGAATGTCCGCCACCTCTCTGCGCAACAAGAAACCCCATCAGAGATGTTTGGAAAATGATTTTTAAGCTTTCTTTTAAACTATGCACTTTTTATGACTACATAAACAGGAAAAAACTGTATATAATAGTGGAGTTTTCTTTTATTTTTCTTTTGTTTCAAAGTTCCCTCCTTGGAACAGTGCAGTTTTTTTTTTTTTTTTTTTTTTTTTTTTTTTTTTTTTTTTTTTTTTTTTTTTAAGATGTTGCAGAATTACTGATGCTCAGCCAACAATGCCATGACAGGACGATCTGCAGCATCAGGGGAACAATGAAAACATCATGCAGGCTGCTGAAAATATCTGAACTACCTCTTTAAAATGTATTCTTATTTGATCACGTGTTATTTAATTCAGTCTGTTTTGAAACGTAATCTCTCACAGCACAGTCAAGTGTCTCAATAAAGTGGATGAAGGGAGCTTGGTAACCATAATTAAATACATTTTTCATGATCTGCACCGAAATTGGTTTGAGTTTTTGTTTAAACTCTCCAAAAAAAAAAAAAAAACAATAATAATAATAATAATAATAATAATAAAAATAAAAAAGTTCCGTTTCCAGTTTGAACCAAAGTGTCAAACTTACCCACTTCCTCTGCTGTTACAGCTGAAGGCAAAAGACACGAGAGTATACATCCACAGAACCATATGACTACATCCATGTTTTCTTCTTGGTGTGGAGAAATAATAATAAAAAATAAAAAAATAAAAAAGATAAAAACACCTCCTCTCCTGTTTCTGAGGCACAGCTGCAGTCCCACTCGCGTCTTCTTCTCCACAGTTCTTCTCCCCTAACGCAACCAAAGAGTACAATCCAAGGAGTAAACTACCATGTGCACGCTGCTCCTTCAATGTGCACAACACGCACAAAGTAACGTCAGCTGTAAACACGGTCTGAGTCCCGCGGAATCCATCTCTGTGCGCAGAGTCCGCAGCGCGGAGAGACCCCGACCGTCCAAATGCGCGTGGGTAATTTCAGAGTAACCAGAAATTAGAGTTTGTCTTCAGGAATATCTAAAACAAGTTTTATTACAAAGAAAAAAAAAAGAAAAGAAAAAAAAAAGTCACGTCCTCCACAACTTTCTTCATAAAAGGCGCATTTATTAAATTTTAAATGAGGTTTTAAATCTGCCGCTCCAACACTTTTTACATCTTGAGCAAAAACAGTTCCATCCTGTAAGAAGCAGATCCAGTCTGCGTGCGTGAAACGGCTCGGGGAGGAATAAACGTGGTTGCGTTTCTGCTCCTCTTCACGCGCAGATTGCGCGTGGGGCTCCGGCAGCGCGCACCTTCCCCTCTCGAGCTCCGCCGGCTTTGTGGCAGCGAGCAGGACTGCTCACTCAGCCGTACCCCCCCCCCCCCACCACCACCACCACTGCCTCCTGACTGGGTGTGCGTGCGCATGAGCGTGGATCGGATTACAGTACGGCCCCTCTCACTGATTAAAGAGCAGTTTCAGCTCCCTCTATTTATTTGCCTGATCATTTCTCACCACTTTACATCTTCTGCTGAATTTCTTTCATTCTTTCCTTTTACTAATATTTTGGATGTGAAACTCTCTCCAGTCTGCTGAACGCTCTGAAGAAAGAGAGAATGAAAGAGGAAAAACAGAGAAATCAGCATATTCCTGTAAATTTGTCAGGAAACACTGCTCCTAACATGTATAAAAATGAAAGCAGCTTTTTATGAAAATTTATAATCTCACTGAATGTCCATTTTGCTCAAACCTTTAATGCAAAGTTATGTGCCACGCTATTCCAAAATGTCACGCTCAAATCACCAGTGGTGAATGACTCTCAGCTACTACCACATCAATGTGTTTGTTGCCTTATTGTAAATTGACAGAGTTAATTTTTGCCTTGACAGAAGTTAATTTGCTGCCTTGAATTTAAAAAAACTCCAAATGTTAAAAGTTTGTGATTACTTTTTGGATGTGTGAATAAAATATGTCAAGCGCTTCATCAGATATTTTGCTAACAAACAGGCAGAGCTGACTATAGTATGGCAAAGTTATAAACACTATCTTTTGTGATGTGTTACTGCTGCTGACTCTCAGTTAATACCACCACACCAAATCTCAAATCAGCATCTGTGAAACTGTCATAGAGCTTCATGTTGGCTAATGTCAGTTAGCTTTGGCAGCCATCTTGGATTGGATTCACACTGAAAGTTAATCAGCTGATCATTAATCTCTTCATTGAAATCCATCCTCATAAATCCCTAACCAGGATAATCACTGTAAGAAAAAAAAAACTTTAATGCCACTTTAATTGGTGATATGTGACTTATCTGTGCTGCTGATTGCCTGTGCTGCTGATTATCTCATGCTGCTGATCATCTCATGCTGCTGATTATCTGATGTTGCTAATTAACTCCTGCTGCTGATTATCTCATGCTGCTGATTATCTGATATTGCTGATTATCTCAAGCTGCTAATTAACTCATGCTGCTGAAAATCTCATGCTGCTAATTATCTCATGCTGCTGATGATCTCATGCTGCTGATTAACTCATGCTGCTGATCATCTCATGCCGCTGATTATCTCATGTTGCTGTAGGTATTCTTACCCATTTGCTCACCACAGGCTCATGTTCAGGCTGCTGTTGTCACGCCATATTGTTTTCCATTATTAGTGTTTAACATATATCTTAGATATTTTGGTGTACTGATTGCCATTTGTTTAATGTATATTATTTATATCTTAGATTCTTCTTGTTTCTTTTTACACTTCACATTTTTTCTATTGTTGGGTGTAAGTGGGACCCTGAGTACATAATTTCTTTCCACCTCATGCACCCCATGTGATGTGAATGACAATAAAACCGACTCAAACTTGAATCCTGTGGTTAAATTTATATCTTGATGATAACGCTAAACAGAAACACAGATTTGAGCAGGAACATCATGGTGGCAAGTCTGACGTTCTGTAGACTGAAAAGAGATTTAGTTCAAAGCCACGCAGCAGTTTTCGTCTCCTTCAACGTGCAGACATGCCCTGCTCGTTTTTTGCTGCTTGTTCTCTCTCAGCAGTGTAATAGAGGGAGTCAGTCAGTGGGAGGTGTGTTTTAGCAACTCCAAAGCTTGTGGTCTGACAGACTAAACCCGCCCGGGCTCTCGCTCTGCCTTCCCAAGGCACACCCTGCTCACATCCACACACACATGTACACACACTCAGGCCGTAATGACACAGCAGAGCTCACCGCTGACCGCTCAGTAAAACAAAATCATGTCGAGCTCTGGGATCCTGCGGGAAGAAAAGCCCTCTCAAACTTCTTTATGACAGAGAAGATCATCACAAAATAGCCGATTCTTCTTACATCGAGGGTATTATTTATAGACTCTTGAACTTTTGGGGCACGACGCTTTCTGAGTGGTTGGAGCAGCAGTGACATGTGATATCCACGTTGATCATGGTTTAAAGGGGTAATCTGGTCTTTTTTGAAGAGATGTTTGGTAAAATTGTTCATTTGTACTTCATCAGCCACAGAGTATCAGGGGCGCTTCCAGAAAGTTTTCAAAAACAGCGTCCTGATGGGGGCAACTGCTTTTTTTTTTTTAAAGATATAACTTTATTTACCTTTTTCTCTCTCTCTCTCATTAAAATAATGAAATCCTTGAAAGAGTTTGTGCGTTTTGAAATCTATAAACTTGTTTCATTTTGGGGTTTTAGCTACTGTTTAGGTGTCAAAGTTCATGCTCAGTAATCCAGGTAAAAAAAAAATCCAACAAGGCTCAGTCAGCTCATCCAGACGGCTTCTTTCTTTTGTTGTTGAGACGTTTCATCCTTCATCCAAAGGACTTCATCAGTCCGAGGAACCACAAACAAACTGAGTCCCACAAGCAGCACACTCCCATAGTGGACCAACCAGTTTGCTGGTGATATGATGATTTTGCTTAGGTGGTTTTAGCTTATTTATTTAGCTCATTTTCATTTTGTATATTTATACACAGCCATCATTTTGCTTTCTTTAGCGCTTAGCTATATTGCTTTGCTAGATATAGCTAACGTTTTAGTGTTTTCAGCTTGTAGCTAATGTTTTGCTGGTTTCAGCATTTAAAAGTTTAATCAATATTAGAGTTTAGCTAATGTTAGCGTTTATGTTTTTTATAGCTCATTTCTGAATTTGTTCTGTTATTTATTTTATTTTTTTTTTTAAGTTTAACTATTTAGTTTCAGATTCTTTAGCAAATCTTAGGGAAGTCATTCAGCATTCACTGCATTTTTTACCAAAAATATCTGAATCTGAATATAAAATAAAAACATAAAATTAAAAAACAAGTTAAAATTTAATATTTTCAGCATTCTGACGCGGGGACACTGGCTTTTTGCACACAATCAAACAGCCGGTTACGTTTTCAAGCATCTTGCCTGAAAGTGTTTTTCCATGACAGATTAGCTCGTAGGTTTTATGGGAGTGACTGTTACCCAGCTCATTCCTGGGGTCCCTTCGGTTTTGCGACCTCTGTAACCTGTCTCTCTCACCCCTCTTGCCACTGAAACCAAACCCACCCTCGGTCCACTGGAATCTGCCCAGTGATGAGAGCACGGAGCGGCCACATGGTCACACTCATCTGAAAGAGTGAGGAATCTGTCTGAGCTCACCCTTTCGTACCAAACGCAATGCTTCAAAATGTCCTTTTCAGTATTTCTAAAACAAGATGTCCACCCTGTTATGAAATGGTTAATTCATTTGGACCGTTTAGGAATAATTTCCTGTTTTCCTTTAATGCATCGTGTTTTCAGTTTCACTGAAGTGAAAACAGACTTTACTGTTCTGTGACGCCTTTTTCTGCTTGCCAGGCAGCAGCGGACCGGCTACTGACATCACCCAGAACCCAATTAAGGACAAATTTACATACAGAGCAGCTGCTGTCTATTTCCTCTTTAATGTAAACCAAATGGCACATTTCACTGCCAATTTAATCAAAAATCAAACTGTGCTGCAGCTCTATGTGGATTTATGTTGTTTTTTAAATCCAATATACTTAATTTATCTAAATAAATAAAAAGCAGGTAAGATTTGATTGATTGGTTGTAGATTTACACAAGATTATACTCCCTTTGACCACCTCTTGAGGCTTTGTAAAAATAAATAAAATAAAAAAATCCCTTTTTGGCCCAGCTCTGCAGGTAATAATTGAATTCACTCTCTGCTAAATGATGTTGATCTTTATGAAAACGTGTCTTTTAACAGAGCAGTAAACCAGTAGAGGGTAAGGGGATCTGCGCTCTGCGTCAGGGGAACAACTCCTTGGCCGGCTTGTCAGCAAGTAAAACTACTTCTGTCCACACTTTGACGACATCCAGCACCTCCTCCATCCCCTCTGGTGTGGACGATCTGACAACTGATTGTATGATCTCAGTTACAATCTCATTGTAGAATCCCACTGCGGGTTAAATAATCTTGAGCAGCCAAATCAGACGTGTGATCTGTGAACAGGGTTTTTCAAATGCCTTGTAATGAAAGTGGTGTTATCTGTGTTTTTTCAAAGGAGCCCCAAAGAAAATCTGGGTCAGAATTAGTCCCTTAAACAAAACTCAGCTTCGTTCACTAGAAAAACTAAAGAAATTATATTTCCTGCAAAAATGCAGTGTGAATGCTTATTGCAGAAGAACTTGTTAAAAAAAGGTCTGAAATTAACAACAACAACAAAAAAAATAAATAAATAAGAAAACAAGCTGAAATGTAGCTGAAATTGAAGAGCAAGCCTAAAGTTAGCAGAAGATAGCAGAATGAATATTTAAATTTTCACATATTTGCTGAATTAGGTTTAAATAAGCAGAAACGGACACAAAAATAGGAAATTAGCTTTTAAAAAAAAGGGCCACAATTTAGAAATAAAGTAGCTGAAAAGGCAGAAATAAACTTAAGCAACCAGGTGGAAGCAGAAAGGACTGAAATTAGCTAAAAAAAAAAAAAAGTGGAATTATCTGAAAAAAAAAAAAAACTAAAATTAGCATCAAAATAGCTAAATAGAGTTGTTTGTGCTGCTTGTTCGGCGTATTGTTTTTGTACTACTAGTGCTTAGCCTATTTTTAGTCAACATTTTTCTTAGTTCATATCTTAGATCTTATTAGTGTTTTTCTTTTACATGTTATACTTTTGTTGGATGTAACTAGGACCCTGTGTACACAGTTTTGTTCCACAACATGTACCACATGTTGTGACATTGGGGTTGAATTATTAGTTAATTATTGCCAGTTGTTCAGTGTTAATTTATCGAGGGTTCAGTAATCTGACATCTGTGGTAAAAGTTATATTTTTAGCATTTATTGAAGGATTGCATATCGCTCGCAGAGACCATGTGACGACAAAGTTGTTGCCGTTTTGCTCGTACCTTGAACATATCGTCACGTTTTACGCTCGGCCGCCACAACATCAAAATTTAGCTCAATAGCTGCAGAGTTATAGCCATTTTTGTGGTGGCTAATACTTATTCGGATGTTCGTGTGATATTTTGCTAACATGCAGGCAAATGAACACACACACTTGTGTGTTTAACTCCCCACAGTGTGGACATAATTGTGTCTCCCAAACAGACACAGTCACATAAACCAAACATTTATGTGTGCATCCATCTCCCACAGAGTGACCATATTTGTCTGCTTATTCACCAGTGTGAGGACAGCAGCACTCTTAGTAATGCAAACACACACACACACACCCTGTGGCCTCATCAATAAGCCATAATACTGAGCAGATCTTACTGGAAGCTGCGGTAAATTAGTGTGTCAACAGTCAATGTGGGAACACTGGTTCTGTCCAGGTCCCTGCACTCGCTGGTGTGGGTGCACAGCCAAGTTGTGATAATCACAGTCCAGCCTGTAGGGGCTGCAGGATGTCCACTCAGCTATTAGTGAGGACACCGAGGTGATGCAGAGAGAGAAATACATACATAACACACGCACAGAAACACTCCAGTGCTCAGAGGTCTCAGTCAGCGGATAAAGATGTGCAGAGTTTGTGCAGAAAGTCTCTCTTTCTGCTCAACTGTCCAGATTTTCTCTGGCTCGTTTGTCTTTTTAGCCGGGAGAAGATTCCTCTGCATTCTGGTTTATTCTCTCCTGACATGCAGCAGGTGTGAGTCTGTAATAAACACATATATCCTTATTCTTTGTGTCTTATCAACACACAATCATGCCACGTGAAACAGTCTTGGTATCAGGCAGGTGTATAAACATGATGGTTTCTTTTACGCCGTGTGAAATAGATGTGAAAAACTTTTATTGTGGGTGAAAATTGTGATTGATTTTATCCAAAGTAGGTGATTTTATGGAAAAGTCATCAAAAAAAAAATAATAATAATAATAATTAATAAATAAATAAATAAAAATCCATTTTTTCTGTCAGTGAGAGCACATATTTTAATATTTTAAAATCCCAATGACTCAATATTTACACTAATTAAACTCTTGGTTAATTTGGAGCAACCAACGTCTGAAAAAATGTAGTTTTGAAGGAAAATATAACAGTATATGAATTATTATGTTCTCTTGTTGCTTCGTGTGTGTGTATGATGGATGTAGAGCGTGTCAAAGGAGAATTTCTGCCACAATTGTGATAGACAGTAAAGTTTTTTTATCTTATCTATCTTTTATATTTTTATCTAAATATTTTATCACACTATCAGCTGACATTTGAATCATCCAGTCTCCCCAACTTTATTGCACACTTAAATGTTTGTATTGCCGTATTTGCTGCACCGTTACAGTGGTTCCCAAACTTTTCAGCTTTTTAAAGCTCAAAATAAAAGACGGAGGCTCGTAAACATTATTGCTGATTAAGTATAAAGAATAATAAGGGACTTATATACGTTTTTTTTTTCCATATTCATAATGCAATACAGTATATGACTGACACTTTAAATTATGAAGAACTACAACAGCGAGTCTTCCCGTGTGTGCTCGCTTCACTCAGATGGTGCAGGTGGAGGAACGGTGGAGAGCAAACAAGTCTCACTTGTAAATGAGTCCTCGAGGCTCAATGTGATTTATCTGTATAAATAACGGTTGGATAAAAAAAAAGCTAGCGGCTCTGGTCGCAATGGATGGATGGACGGATGGATGGATGGATGGATGGGTGGCACCACACTGCCCAGGCAAAATGAAGCTCTTTTGACCATTAAATGAACACGGCATGGGGGGAGTGGTGGTGCAGTGGTTAGGAGATGGGCCTGTGATTGGAAAGTCACAGGTTCAACTCCCAATACTGTCAACATCAAAATATGGGGGGAAAGGGTGAAACATCCACACATGCCACCACTCCCCACTCTGGGCCCCTGAGCGAGACCCTTAATTTTTTTATTAACTCCCACCATCTGCTCCCTAAACAGGTCTCTCTTGAAAATGAGTTCTCATGGCTCAATGAGACTACCTGTATAAATAAAGAGTAAATAAAAAAATAAATAAAAAATGTAATAAACGTGACGGCTCAGCGGTAACGCATAATAAATGTTACATATACATCAAATCGACTTATATGTTATTTTCCTCTTCATGATGCTTTATTTGACTGATGCGGCTTATACTTGGGAGCAACTTATACGCCGAACAATACGGTAAATCATATTTTGTGGCAGTTTTGGTAATTGCTGTAAAATTGCTGAGCTCAGAGAGCTTTTTCAGATCCCTCCATCTTTCTTCCCGTACAGTTTTCCTGCCTTCTCTCGGTCTGAACGCCTCCTTTACTCCCTTTGTTCTCTCCTCTGTCCATTCTCCTCGGTGCTTCTCTCTGTGAACTGCCAGATAAGGCTGTCCTCTCTTGATGTCTCCCTCAGCTGGTAGCTCAGCAGCAGCAGTTAGCGGCTCAGTGTTTCTCAGTGGGAAAATGACTGCTGGTGCCGAGATGTCACACTGACTTTGTAACTCGTCAGAGTCGTGTAATTGAAACATTACGATGTGTGTGTGAAGTGGTGAAGTCAAAATGTTATCTTTAAAAAAAAATAAAAATCTGAAATAGGTGGAAGAAGAGCACAGAATGAACTTCAAGACTTTGGCTTCTAACCATGAAATATGCAAGTTATGGACTGATTTTAGATTTATTCATGTAATAGTTCATTTAAGTAAATGCATAAATGAAAACGCAAAAAAAAAAAAAAAAAAAAAAAAAAAAAAAAAAAAAAAAAAAAAGAAGCTAAGTCTTAACTTTTTTATTTTAAATGAGTCGGTATGTTTGTGTGCTTTGAAAATGAACAGCTCAACCCCAGTCAGTCAGTTCAATCACAGGTATTTGTTTAATTTTTTTTTTTTTACTGCGTAAGTTTTTACAGTTAAAGTAAATGTTTGTAGGTTTACTCACCCCATCAGTCACTGTCTGACATGATGGATAGTGAAGAGGGAGGATGGGGGGCAGGGAGAAAACCTTTTACAATCCCATTTTCTCTTCAAGTCAGTTCAGGGTTTTCTCCCTTTTTTTAATCACCCTTAATCGTTTTATTGGCCTCTTGTTTCTAAGTTCAGATAACTTTGTATTTTTAACTTTGTTTTTTATAAACCACCCCCAGTATGTTGAATTAAGTATTTTGAGCTAACTTTAAGGTGGTATCTCACAGAGCTGCATAGTTGAAGACACAATGGACACTCAAAGTTGTGAGAAAATGTGTGACTTTTCCGTTTCACTCCCTGAATTCTGAATGTTTGGTATAAGGAAGCAATGTAGCCACATTCAAAGAGATATTTACCTGTACTGTATTTTTTTTTAAATCACAGCCTATGTTTGTCAGATTCAGAGTCAGAGAGTTTTATTTGTCATTTGCATCTCATGTGGTACATGTGGTGGAACGAAATTATGTAGACAGGGTCCCAGTTACATCCAACAATAAAATGCAAAAGAAAAACATTAATAAGATCTGAGATATGAACTAAGAAAAACATAAACTAAAATAGACTAAGCTAGTAGCATCATTACCTGTACTTCAAACAGCAGCATGAACATGAGTGTGTGTGAGCAGATGAGTATAAATGAACACAACAACATGAAACAGATCAGCAGCAACATGGTGTGATTTTTTCCCCACAGTGATTATCCTGGTTAGATGTTCATGAGTCTAACAGCCTCAAGCTGTTCCTCAGTCTAGTGGTTCTACACTTAATGCTCCTCAACCTCCTTACTGAGGGGAGAGGGGCAAAAAGTGTGTGTGCTGGGTGAGTGGGGTCCTTCATGATGCAGGTGGTCCTCAACCTGCATCTGGAGGTGTAGATGTCTGTGATGGTGGAGAGACTGACTCCAACATCTTCTGTGCAGCCTTCACCACTCT
>JARVLU010046882.1:0-10565 GCA_031762415.1 Simpsonichthys santanae
ACATGCATGTTTTTGGTCTGTGGGAGGAAACCGGAGTACCCGGAGGAAACCCACGCATGCACGGAGAGAACATGCAACCTCCACCCAGAAAGGCCCCAGGACCGGCAACAAACTAAATGTACACAAATGTAAAGCCGGGAGAAGAATTGTATTTTTAAACAGACTATGCTCTCATAAAAAAACAAACAAAAAAAAACAAAAAAACAAATAGACTAATTTATTTTTCTTTATTATAAAAACAATTGAATATGCATGATATGACAAGTCCTGCCTTTAATTTCTATTTTTTTACTCTAGATGTGACAGTTGTGGCACAAAAAAAAAAAAAAAAATCACAGCAAAGACCAGTTTTAATCACCCTAACCCACAGTTCTACAGGACCGATGAGCCAGAAGCTTTAAGGGAACCAATCTGCAGCCCTGAATGTTTCTGCAGATGAACCAGAGGACGAGACCGACCTGTGCAACACGCAGACAATAAGGAACAGTTCTCGTTCAGTCGTCAGACTGATTTTATTAAGAAAATGGAGCTCACGCTTATGAAAGGCAGTGGATTTGTTCGTTTCCCTGGGATGTTAGGGTCAAAATATGTCAGCGAGTGTTTTGATTAGTGAGCGTTGTGACAAACGCCTGCACAAGCAAAAATAATCAGTCCAGCCGGGTTCTGAGGGGAAACCCTCATATGAGTCTGATGTTCCTGAAACATATGATGCAAATCTGCTTTAACAAAGCTTAAAAAGGCTAAACTAACCTTGAACTGTCCACACAGGGAGTTCAGGTGCTACGTGTGTGATGTGTAGTGATGCAAGAGTTCTTTAGGCCCTCTATCCTTCAGAGCTCTTGACTGTTCTGTAGGTGCATTTAACCCTGTAGGACTCAAATCCTTGGTTCTGTGACGTTTGGGCATCTAATAGATCCTCAGAGGAGTCAACAGGCAGAAGAATCCTGAAGCATAAACACAGATGCTGCTTGCCTTGCACTTTCTATTTAAAGAACAAAAGCTTGTGAAACGTGCAAAACGAGGTCACGGTCCAGTGAAGGCCAAACGCAGCCTCTCACACAAAAATAACCTGTTCAGGAGGATACAGCCCAACACTTCATGAGAAGCACAACAATAAAATCCTGCAGAGGTGCAGGAAACAAACAGCTGTTCTTCTCCGAGCTACATTTCAGTGAGATGACGATCCCAAATGAGCGTACAGGTGTGAAAAACAGGACCTGCGAGCAGAATTCAGACCTGATGAGCAACCTCCTGACAGCTGGACAACATCTGCTGCTGATTTGTCCCAATTGCTGCTTGGACAAAAAATAAATCAAGAGGTTCAAGTTTTACAGAAAACAGCAAGAGTGCAGAAAATCTGTTCGATCTGAACTTGGAAAACGAGCACCAATCACGAGCTCGTTACACTGCAGGTCCTGACGTTTCACCTTATCTGCAGTTTAAAATGGTTTTAGGCTTTTATTTATTTGTTATACTAGAAAGGCTACGTGCAGAATGAGCCGTACTCCTCTTCTGTTATCAGCATCAAACAGTTATTGTGTGAATGTTTATGAAGCATTCGCTCTCTACTACGGTACATTCTTCTTCAATACATTTTACTTGTTCCACAATTTTTGTGCCATTTCTACAAATCATAAATCAAAACATTCAGCTCGTTCAGAAGGGACCTATGACTTTAGATATTGGTGTAACTTTAGCTTTTTGAAATACAGTATTTAGCCTTTTCTGACTTTTTTTTTTCTCATATAAAATTATATCTCATTTTACATCCTTCATATCTTTAGATCTTTTTACAACCTTTTACAGCTTCTTTCACATTTTGGTCTACTTCAGCTTCTTTGTGCAAATTTAAACTTTTTTCAGCTAATTTCAGCTGTTTTCTACTGTTTTGTGCTCCATTCAGATTCATTCTAATTACATTTTTGTTTCTTTTAACTTCTTTCTGCCAATATCAGCTTGTTAAGTTCCTTTCAGCTTATTTATGCAAGTTTAAGCTTTTTCACTTATTTCAACTATTTAGCTGTTTTTATGCTTGTTTTAGCCTTTTCAGCTAATTCCACATTTTTTGCGCTTGTGAACTTTTTCAGCCTAATTCAGCAAAAGTATGCTCTTTCAACTTCTTTCTGGTAATTTAAGCTACTTTTCAGCAGTTTTTTTTTTCTTTTGCTAACTTCAGCTTTTTTCAGATGATTTCAACTTGTTATGCTAATTTCTGCTTCTTTCAGCTTAACTGGGCAAAACTGTGCTCTCTCCACTTCCGTCTGGTAATTGAAGCTTTCTACCCTTTCAGCTTTTTTGTGTGTGTGCTAATTTCAGCTTTTAGGGCCAATTTACTAATTTTAGTTCTCATTTCTGCTTATTTAAACCAAGTTCAGCAAATGTGTTCTTTCTGCTTTCTCCTGCTAGCTTAGGCTTGTTCTTCCTTTTCAGCTACATTTCAGCATGTTTTTAGCTAATTTCAGCAATAAGCATTGACACTGCATTTTTGCAGGAAATGCAATTTCTCCAGTTATGTTTGCTCTCGTTTTCTGCATGTCGTCAGCAGCTGAGAGTTTGAGCGGCCAACAGGACACATGAAACCAGACAATCCCTCTTTTGCCTCCGTCTGCAGGATGGTTTAAAAGTTCGAGAATTGTCTGTTGAGATGAAAATGCAGATCTAGTCCTGCCACGCCAATAAAAAGAACTGAAACAACATCCTTCCTTTGGTGTTCACTGGTCATGAAGAAAATAAAAGTTCAAGAGCTGCTTTGGTGTCAAGTTTAACAGAACTAAAATATTTAGAAGTAAACTGTTGAAAGATGTCTGAACTGAATAGTCATTTTTATCTGATGGATATTCTGCAACATTTACTGTTTCAGGAGCTAAAGTCCACAGAAAAACACTTGTTTTGATTGTTTTCTGTAAGATCAGTCCTTTAGTTTTATGGACAAAAACAAGAAAAGCTCCTTACATTCACATAAATCTAACAGGAGTGATCAAACACTGCAAATTTAAAAAAAAAACACAAGCTTTGTTGAATGTTGTACACATTTTGAGAATAAATATATGTTAAGTTTATGACAATCAGACTCCATTCACAGACTAAAGAACAGTGCTGCACTGGAAATAACAGGACAGCTGATTTGATGTTGAGCTTTCATTATACTGGGAAGAAAAAAAACTATGAGTCTGCAAAGCTTTTAAAATGCTAAAAACAAGCTCAGTGTGGAGAGAAGCAGCATTAATCATGTAGCTGAGCTCTTTGTGACTGCTCGCTGTTGGAAACGCTGCTCAACAAGACACTGACGGTGCCGTTAGTCTTTAAAGTTCTGCTCAGTCTGAATCTTCTGGGCCTGAGAAAAATAAACCAGGTGGTAAAGATTTCATATAAAGCATTTGCTCAGACAAAACCTGCACCTGACAAAGTGAAGCTTCTTAGCTCCAGCTACAGGTGAAGAGTTCAGTCAGACCAACTCCAAGACAATCTGCAAAGACATTTTGGCACTGGACATTATGAGAGAACGAGGTCAGGACATTTTAATCTCTAATCTAGTTGTTAAATGTGAAGCTACGGCCAAACGACGAGGAGTTTAGCTTTAAGAAGTAAAAGCAGAGCCGCTCAGGGAGTCTGGTTCAGTCCAGCTCTGGCAGAGCTTTAATCATAGAAAAGGACTTTCTGATGATCTTCCACCAAAGAACGAGACATCATCTGTCAGGATAGTCAAGGTGTATCAGTTTTAAAATGTTTCAGGCAAATTTAAAAGGAAAATGTGCTTCCTGGAACCTGAATGAGGTTTAAAGGCACAAGAATCGTTTAACAAGAGCTCCAAACGTCCCTCGGCAGAGTGAAGCGACGGGTTCAGCTCGTGTGAGGCTGAACGCACCAGAGGAGTCTCCAGCGTCAACTTTCCAACACGTCCAGTTAAAGTCTAATCCAGTCGGTTTCACGACTTTCATCTTGGTGCATTACACCACAACTCTCATGTTTACCACGCTGACTGCAGGGGCTCTGAGTGATGTGCATGTGAGTTCAGCTCTCATACGTGGAGCAGCTCACTGCAGTCTTAAAGCTTGGCACTTTTTGGTTTGAACTGAGAAAGCTCCTCAGATGAGAAGCGACACGTCTTTAAAAAACAAGATAATTCATCTTTTTGTATCTCCAAAGATTGAGCAGGTCCTGGAGGACGGATGTTCACCAACAGACTGCAGAGGTACCGTATTGTTCTCAGCGTGGACAGCTGATTGGACATTAGGAAGCTGACCTGCTTGAAGACGTTTTCTATCCCTGACAAAGTAATAAAGGCCGTCTGGGAAGAGTGTCTGGAAACAAATCTGAACATTTACGATTTTCTTTAAGTGTCTTAAGTTTTAGGAGATAAATAGATTTTAAAAATCTGCACAATAAAAAAAGTAGGGTATAAAATATTTGTGTATAAATACCACAAAGCAAGCTGTTTATGTATTAAACGGCTGAAGTAAACAGGCTTCCTGACAATGAAATCTAAAGTCTCTCAGCTACACGGCTGACTTTTTTGTTAGTTTTCACCAAAGTGAAGAGTGATTCTGTGACAGCTGAGTGAAACGCCTCAGGAGCCTTACAAACACCATCACAACAAACTGGACATGAAAGATCAGACTGAGAACTGTAGCTCCGTTTCATCAGGTCGTGTCAGTACCCGAGCAGCAAACACAGTGACGTCTGAGCCTTGTGCACGGCGTGAAACGTTTCAACTAAGGTGCTCACAGTGTGCATGAGTCCACACGTACAAGGCAGGCTTAAAGCTGTGAAGTTTTAGTAAAGCTGTGTGCAAAAATACATTTCAGTTCACTTAGACGTAAAGAAAGTCAAATAAAACAAATGTACACTGTACAATACATAAATTCTGGTGTAAAGTGTAAAAATCTTGATGCTTTGAGTCTAAAACTGTTCTGAAAGCAGCTCACACAGCCTCTGAGACACAGAAGCCTTGCTGGTCCGAAGGGTGAGGCGGTACATCTGAGGAGGGAACATTCGCTCAGTTAGAACATCACTACGAAGGTCCAACGCACTTTTGTTAACGTGTGTGTGTTTACCTGTGCTTGTGTGTTGGGCTCCAGCCTGAGGAGGCAGCCCACCTGACTGGTTTTACTGTGAATGATCCCAGCGCCAACAAAGTTTGCAGGATTGGGATCCACCCCGTCCAGCAGAGCTACACCAAAGCCTAACAGCTGAAAGAATGCATGGAGGAGAAAACATGGACCATAAACAAACGTATATGCTGATGACTGGAGTAAAAACATCTGAAACTAACACCACTGACAACTTGAGCTGTTTTCATGCAACATCTTGTGCTTTCCATCTCCTCCACAGAAGAAATGAAACCAACAAAACAGATTTGTTGACCATCTTGATGTTAACTGGTGTTTTTTTTTCTACCTGACGACATGGCCCTGAACAGACGCGTGCTGCTGGGTATGTCATGAACTCCTGGAATGAGTTGAAGATGATGTGTCTATCTGTGCTGTCCGTGGAGGATGCAGAAGATGTGCATTATTGGATTTATGATAACAGGGTTTCTGCTTTTTGGAATTGGTGGATACCAAGGATTATCAACAAATTAGCACTTTGAGATTGTAAAATGTAAAGTACAGTAAAAATTGAATAAATTATTATTATTATTATAAATTAGGAAAATATCGGCAGCAGTTTCGGCCATGGTAAAGCTGCCAGCCTTATGTGAAGGATTAATTTGTGTCTTGAGCTCTCAGGCTCATATCAGGGGTCGAGATGGTGTTGGAGCAGGGCAGCTGACTCGAGACCCGAAGGTCCCGGGTTCGATCCCCAGTCATAGCACACCTCATGGTGTCTCTGAGAAGGACACCTCACCCCCAGTTGCTCCTCGGGCGCTTTCAATAGCTGCCCACTGTTCCACCTGGTGCTGGATGGGTTAAATGCAGAGAGCCAGAGGGAACATACAATGATGAAAATACGTAACACATTATTATTATTATCATTATTATATATTTGACAAGCTCAACCGTAAGCTGGACGCGATTTCTGAAAATCTTAGGACACATGCGACTCTGGAACTCACCAGCATGAAGGATTTGAACTTGGAGAAAGCTAACGAGCACGGAACGGGCAGAATGTCCACAGATGTGGCTGTTTGGATTCACCATTGAGTGGACCAGCAGAACTGAAGGCAAACATGGCAATAGAGTCTGTCTGCCCAGAACTGTTGTTGTTCATCTGAATTTGGCCTCCCCGCTGGCCTTGGACAGGCCAACTCATCTCAAACTGCTCCTGAAGGGTAAACTAGAAGATCTGACCCCCCCATAACATGTGTGGCCTTATCAGGATTATGATGCCGACAGACACTGTACCATCTTTTTCAAGTTTACATAAGTTTTATTCATTCAAGGCAGTCAATTTGTTCATAACTTTATTATTAGTAAGCCTGAGTTAGTGGATGCAAGCAAATAGTTACCTGAACACACCCTGTCAAAATAAGAGCGTTTCCGGATCCTGTTTCAGCAAGATCCAGCTCAAATGTTTTGAAGCACATACAAATGTTTGAATTTATTTATTTAATTTTTTTTTACCAAGTACAAGTTTATGAACAAACAATATCTTACCTGTAGTGATCGCGTTTAAACTCAGTTTGACAAATTAGGAGTATAATGTTTTTTACTGGATTGAAAAGCTAACAGCTAGACTGACCAAGACCAGAGTGGATTGCTGGCAAGCAGCTCCAGTTTATGCACACTTTGACATTATTGTGCAGGAAAATTAGCATTTCTGCTGGAATAACTGTATAATTGAAGATGATGGTAGTGTAGGGGCTTATATAATGGCTTTTGCATGAACCATGTATTATTTATTTAAGAACAAGATACATTCACTTTGGTTACAGCACCTTGCTAGAACTATTCATTAGCACCAAACGTGACAGAATTAAACAATCTTAAAGCTGAGGTTGTTCAAAAAACTATCTATAACATGTAACATACAATTGTTTATGACAATGAGCCCATGTCAAACAAGTTGAACTCTCATTTTAAGAAAGCTCTTCACGTCTACGATCATTTAAACAGATTGCTGAACCCGTGATACGGATGCTCTTTTATATGTCAGTTTCAGCTCAGTGAAAATAAATCAATAAATAATTACCTTTGCTTTGACTACATCAGAATCCATTTGGTGTTGGGCTTTGAAAATTGTCTGCACCTCCTGCTGAGGCCTGACGACACAAAAACGGAACAAATAAATACTCCATAAGAGAGGCAGAACAATGAGTAAATGCAACTTCTGATAATCCAGAACAAGAAATGTCAAATTAAACTTTGAGGCGTAAACAGCTTTTTCTTACTCTGATGGCAACTGAGCTGTTTATGAGCTAATCTTATAATGTCTGGGTAAGCGTCTTTTTGGTTTGAAACACTAAAGTGATGTTAAAAAGATTCAGGGTTGGCATTTAAAATATCAACTCTGAGTATAGAGCCCATCCAATATATTGGCAGGACCGATATAAGCATTTGGGGACACATCGATATCGGTGCTAACTGTTCCATTATGCGTCAATTTAAACACTGGGAACAAGCTGTGTCCTTCCTTGCAAAAGGTGTAATTGTACAATGCATCCAGCAGAGGGCGCATCCGTACTTCTTTCAAGTCATGGCTGTGCTGCACACTTGACTCAGAAGCAGGGAGCAACTAAATACAGTGTAGCGTATTTTTGCTGAACAGAGCATGGTATGTTTATTGTAACTGAGCTGTAAAATAAAATGAAAAAATCAACAATAAATTCTCTTCAACCTTCCAACCTGCTTGTCATTAGCTACGTACCTCCTAAGGTAGCAAGCTAACCTTAAGATAACCTAGCATAGGCGATTGCCTTGTAAAACTTTTTCCAGAACAATAAATCTAATGCAGAAGTAAAACATATCGGCGTTAGTAACGTTATCTTTGTCGTCCTCAATGAAATGCATTGTTTGTCTGAAATCTTTACTTCTCTACAAAAAAATAAATAAATAAACGCTGCTGTGGTCAAAACTAATTAGACTAATTAGACCTATACATGACTGACTGTTTAAACAATGAACAGGGAGGGGGGTTTCTTTGTTTAATTTATATTTTTGTAACACACTTGATAACTTTATGGTGAATAGAAAGTGTGAATGCAGGTTAGGAAGACTGTTTCTATGACCAGTGCACCGCTTGTAAACCTACAGTGAAGCGTGAATTTGATTTGTTTCGTTACATGGTTGCCAATAGCTGCGCTGAATAAACAAGCAGCCAGTATAGTGGTTATCAGCACCAGTCCCAAATATCCGTATCGACAATAGCCAAAATGTACATATCAACCGGGGTTCTAATGTAAAGCACTTAAATAAATAACCCAGAGCAGAACAGTAAACATTTGTTTGGGGGAAATATAAAAAAAAAAAACAACAGAAATGGTTGCAAGCAGCACATCAAGTTTTGCCGATACGATGACGTAAAGGAAACCTTACGCTCCAAGCTGTTTCCAGCGTTGGAAGAAGTCTTGGGACGTCATCTCTGTTGGCTGAAAAAACTTGTTCAGCATCACCGGGAGCTTCACCGCAATGTTCTGCAACGTTCCTCCGTATCTGCTCTTGCAACACATAGTGTGATGTTAGTTTACCCGTCACTGCCAAACATCACGAAAGACAAAAAGACGAGTGCCACCAACTTGAACTGAATGTTGAGGACAGGTGCATCAGAGAAATCCGACAGACACTCTATGTTCAGGATCTGCTGGACCTGAGCTCCACCGTCTATTGTCGAGTCTACAGTCTTAGTGTGGACATTCAGTTGTGAAGGGGGCGGTCAAGGACTGGACAGACACTAAACAGGAAGACTGCAGACTTCAATCTGCTGTCAAGAACTGTTCACAAGCATCACAACATTAATATGGACCCAACAGAACACGTCTGGTGTTCTGACAGCAGCACTGCCCAAGTCATAAAAACTTGAGATGGACAATGACTTTTGAGTAGTTGAACAGTTAAAATATGCAAACTTAAAATTGTTTTTTCAACTTTAATTTATGTTTTTAAGTTGTTTTTTTCCCCTCTAATGGACTTGCGATCTCTCGCACAATGACTACCGGTAGATATGGGCACCAGTGACCCCCATGACCTGGAAAGGAAGAAGTGGGTAAAGAGAATGGATGGATGGTTTTCCCCACCAGTACCTGGTAACAGAGTGGCACAAACATTATCACAACATGGCAGAAATGCACCACGGTGGTGCCTTTAATAGCACAAGTGTTTTTCTCAGCACAACACCTGCTCCAAAAACACCTCTGCTTCTGTCACTGACATTTTATTTTGAAAGGATTGTAAAGTGGAATGCGCAGCCATGCCAGTCACTTCCAGAACACCCATTGTCTACATTTATCCTCCAAACAAGTACAAACTGAAGAAACACACATCTCTCCAACTACAAGGTGTGTGTGTGTGTGTGTTCATCCTGACTTTAAGCACACTGCTCTCATTAAGATAAATGTAATAATTCAATGTTCACATCAGAACTGACTCACTAAGATCCATCCATCCATTATCTTTACCTGCTTCTTCCTTTTCAGGCCACAGGGACCTTCCTAAGATGTGTTTCAGATTCCTGTGTGTTCTGAATCAGCTACATGTGTAGCCACCCTCAGAACCTTATTACTGTGCTGAAGCTTCTTCAGCTTTATTAATTAGCATTGTATGATGAGAAGGAAAATAAAATTGTGTGTAATGAAGCATGTGACTGGCTGTCAGTCAGACCTGTGTATGTGTGTGTTGTATAGGATTGAACAGTACTTTTGCATGACATGCCTGTCCCTAGTTGATAGTTGGTAAGAAGAGACAGTAGTTAAATTATTTTGGTCTTGATATAAGTTATAACAAGCAGCAGCACTTATAAAGGATATGAGTGTTGAGGATGTCACTACTGGTCACTGAAGAGGAGAAGCTGAAGAACTGAGTTGATGTCTTGTTGCCGTAGAACACATACATGCGACCTGCAGGAACAGGACATGCACACCATCCGAGTCAGTCTCTTTTTCACTGAATCACATCTGAACACTATATAATTTATAACCATTATGTCTCTAATCCCAGTTTACTCCTGCTTGGATGATGTCTCACAGGCCAGTCAGACATACTCTTACAACAGATATCTAAGGTCTGTGCAGAGCTGTGAGCTCTGGAGGCAAATGGTGCAGCCAAGGGTCTCACCCAGGTTCTGACGGTATTCAGACTTTAGTCCAACCTGTAAAAGCTGGTTCTCGTAGATGACGCCGTTGTTCTTGCACACAAACCTAGAGCACACAGTAAAAAACTTGATCACAAACTCTTCTGAGGCAAAGTTATTGATTCTGTAAGTTTTGTTCTGTAAAACACACATATGTATCGTTGCTGACTGTAGGAGACAGATGGTGTGTCAGAGAGCAATAGTATTTAAATCTGCACATTCCACAGTTTTATAAGAACCAAATAAAAGTGAGCACATCTTATTGCAGGACATGATTTTTTAAAAACATCAACCGACCTTTATTTTGGTTTTAGAAGTAGGTAAACAAATCAACAAATAAA
>JARVLU010046890.1:0-15734 GCA_031762415.1 Simpsonichthys santanae
TATATATATATATATCACATTAAATCGCATTCTGAATGTATTTGGACTTTAAGTTCACCTGTTTGGAGCAGGACTCACACCTGTAGTGAAATATTGGTGCATTACCACTGTCTCAACTCTCAATACTTCTGCACCACACCGCACCAGTTAATGGCCTGCCGATACCCACCTCCACTCAGCCCTTTTTTGTGGGACCACCTTGTTTGTGGTTCCAAGTGAACTGCTGCATGGTGCTGGTTTTGATATAAGCAGAGAGCAGCTGTTGATTGGCCAGCAGAGTTACATCACTGGATGACCCGTCCAGCATGTTGACGGATGGTGGCACAAGAAATTAGCACACTTACAGAGAGATGTCAGAGATGATGGAGCAGCATGGCTACACCCAGACTTGTAAGTCTTGCCGGGTTAAGCTAAAGAAAGTAAGGTCCAATTATAGGTCGATTAAGAACCACAACGGGCGGAATGGCTCGAACACAATGACCTGTTACAATACCGCCCACCTTGCATTGATGATCCCGCCCACAGAGCGAGGACACATCACAGTGGCAAACTACCTACACCTGAGAAGAACCGATAAGATGAAAGCTGAGTGGAGTCGTAGTCATCAATGGCAAAGCGGCTTATGTGGCCTCAGCCTGTTGCATTAACCTACCTTGTTATCAGCGTGCCACTCTAAATCACACAAAATAATCTTTAAACCTCATTTCCACAATGCTTCAGCTGACGAGCCATCAGCTTTGAAATAATTTGAATGAAACAGGAAGACCCAACTCAGGTCCACCATAATAAAAGTCACTATGTTGATAAAAAACACATTCAATACAAATTATAAAAAGCAAAAGGCCCTTTTCCAGCATGAATGAATACAAGTTACGATGGTTTACACAAAGTCACGATGTTGAACATATATATTCTTTGTAAACAATTCCTAAAATCTCTCAGTTGCATGAAGAGATAGAGCCAAATGTTTGAGTGATGGGAATCAGAAGCAGTCGGGTGTTACACATCCAAATCCCAATTAATTGTTGTAGAGTTTGTTTCATGAAAAGCACTTAAAATGCAGAACACAAACACTCCACAGCGTCATGCTTTATTAGGCCATGATTTGCTTCTTCTTTGATCATACAAGAGAATAATAAACCGAAAAATATTATTTTGCCTAAGCATGGGTGATTTTTTTTTTTTTTTATTCTCATGAATATATTCACGCTTTTTATTTCTGCTCTCAAAGACATTATGTATTGGATTTATTTAACACTTATTTTTTCCTGTAAAAAGATTTATTTTGCTTTTATGTGTTTAGAAAATGTGTGGTTATTGTTTGTGTCAATCAACTCACACATCATTTGTCTTATAGTTGAGGCATGGATATAATAATTGCTAATAATCCCTTTTGACTCATTACCAATGATGCTGAAAATTACAATGAAATAAATTGGTATTCCACCCAGTAAAACATAGGGATAGGATATCCCTAAAATGCATTTATTTATTTAATGTTATTTTGTTTTTTAGATATTTTAGGTATTTCCAGTGTGACTAATGGGTAATGTGTTGTAATGTGTTGCAGTAGCTTGCTGATCTCATTTGTTCCGTCTTTTTTTTCTTCTTCTTTTTTTTCTCTGAGAAATAAGCAAACACTAAATGGCTTATACTAATTAGAAATGTATATGTTTCTCTTTGGATGATTATTGCTTCTCCTAGTGCTCCACTACTGAGAGAGGAGATTTATGTTGTTGGTTTTCTCTTTTTCTGCTTCCATTTCAATCTATTATTACAAGTTAACAAGTCGTACGAGTCTTATACAGCTGAAGGATATGAGGTTGTTGTTTTATTATTATTATCATTATTATTATTAATGAAGATCTAAAAAAGTTGTCAGGTCCTCTGGATGGATTTGATTATTTATTTATTTATCCATCCAGAGGACTTGACTTGACTGTGTTTGATTTTTCGGTACCACTTTACAATAAGGCTCCCCCATATAAATGACTAATAAATAGTTTATTGATACATTATTAATCCTAACACTTCATAAATAATTAATAACTGCTTATTATTCATTAATTAAGGGTGACAGAGAGAGACAAAACTGACCAGGTTCTTGCCAAATAATGAGCCAAATCTCTTCTTCTATATTTTTAATCTAGAGTTGTTGTGTTAAACATTTCAGACTACGTTGCTATCTTGTAAGCACAATAAGAATTTGTGAACCTACTTTTTAGAATATAATATTAGTTGATACTAATAATGCAATGATAAAGTACAATATCATATGTTAAATAAATAGGTTTACATTTGTGCTTATAAGGTAGTAACAGTGTTTTTGTTGTTGTTGTTGTTGTTTTCTTCTTCTTTCCGCTGCTCCCTTCTTCAGGGGTCGCCACAGCGAACTAAGTCGCACGAAGACTTGGCGATTGTTTTTACGCCGGATGCCCTTCCTGACACAACCACAGACCACTGAGCTACCACAGCCCTCTGTGTGGAGCAGAGTGTTGCTCTCTAGGGTGCCCAGGGAAGCAGATGATGGGGGTTAAGGGCCTTGCTCAAGGGCCCAGATTGGGGCAGATGAGGATGGAGACAGGTGTGACTGCTTCACTTATCCCACCCACATTCTTGATATTGTCGGTACTGGGGCTTGAATCGGCGATCTTCTGATCACAAGCTCACCTTCTTAACCTCTGCGCCACCACTCCCAACAGTAACAGTGTGAAATGTTTTATATAACAACTCTAGATGAAATATAGGTGGCAGATTTGGCTCATTTGGCAAAAAAAAAAACTGTTCAGTTTTGTCTCTCTGTCACCATTAACTAATGCATAATAAACAATTATTAATGATTTATAAAATGTTTATAGAGGAATTAATAACATATCTATAAACTATTTATTAGCCATCGATAAGGGGAGCCTTATTGTAAAGTGGTACCGATTTTCTACCTGGATTATTGAGCATGCATCAGGATATTTCATGAAGTTATGTTGCTTTATTAAAGACCAAAGCCTTAATGCACTCCTCAACTTTACACAACATTAAATTATACATTTTGAATTTTAAGCTAAAAATTATTAGAAGTGAAAATGTTGTGGGGTTTTTTTTTAGGATGAAAAAAATAAAAATCTCTGCCATCATGTTGAAAATGATCATGTAGAGAACTAGACTAAATCAAAGTTGTTTCTCTTGATTTCACTCTGGGTGTAAGAAAACCATAAAATGTTTGTATATTTTATAGAAATGTTTTTCAGGCAGGCACACAGACAAAAGTCAGTAAAAAAAAAAAAAAAAAAAAAAAAAAAAAAAACATATATATCAGAATCAGCCATCCCACCTCTCAACGTGCAGCTTTAGTCCAGGCAGCTCAGTCAGTTTGCATGAAGTTTTCCCTGGTTCCAGATAAGAGAAGAGATGTGGTCAAATCAATAATGTCCTTCCACAGTTCTGAGCAGATCTCAGTGTTATCTTTCACTTTAATTACTTGGGAGATTATATTGACTTTACGTCATCAGATTTATTCAGAGCTGAGCATGATCACCCCTTTGCTAAAACAGATTTGTTAATGTGGGTAGTTAGGGATTCTGATTTTTACCATTTATGTCACTTGTTTGTTCTACCTGTACCTGTAAGAGTAAATAAAACAGCTCTGGATTGTAGTCAATGAAGCTGCTGTGTGTTCCCGACAATCTTTAAATGATCTGTTTGTTGCTTTGTGTCAAGTATCCATCAGCCACAATCAGGACTGGAAACAGTGTGTTGGCAGGACTGAGAGTTACACACACAGATGTGCACAGAATAATTGCATTTTGCTGCTAATGAATCTAACAGGAAAGTATGAGTTATTGTGGCTGTGGCTCCAGTAGACAGTTTACCTGTATGTAACTGCACCTGCAGTGATGCGTTGACGCTATATGCACCTTTTCACTGTGACCACTGAGGAAAGGACCAGGCAACACAAAGGGCAGCATGTGTTAATATGGAATATATGTAAGCGCATGTAGGTGAAACGCACCTGAAGAGGTCCTCATCCTGACAGGATCAGTGTGTGCACAATGGGAAAAAGCATCTGACCATGGGGGCAACCATGTTGGGAGTAAATGACAATTGTGACATATTGGTGTGGGATCCGGGGGAATAGAGAAGATTATATTACCGGCAGAGCCACCGGAGCAGTCCATCCCCCTTCCTCATGCACTTACCAGACATCCTATGCTAAGTTTGTGTGTGTGTGTGGAGGGGGGGATAAAGGAATCCAATATTTCTATTTCTAAGTCTCTTTGTCCGTCAGATCCCCTCAGTCCCCACCCAGTAATGATATATTTCTATCTGAGTTACGCACCAGAGCCCAGAGAGACCTCCTCCGATATCACCACATGTAGGAGTTGTTTACACACCACTGAACCTGGCAGTGGGGGGGTGGGGAGCTGTGAGAAGAAACACAGAAGATGAGATGGATATTTATTTCCAACAGGGGGGAGCATCTCTGCTATCAGCCTGGTATTATCATACTCTCTGACCTAAACTGGAAAGGTTAGAGCTTCATCACGTTACATCATCGATCTATTCCAAGGGGGATTAGAGGAAAGAAAAAAAAAAACAGAGGTTTGATTCAGATTTGCTTTCGGTCACATCCTTATATTGTCAAACTTGTTATTCAAGGACATGGAGCTGTTACATCTAACACACCTTGCTCTGTTTAAAGTCGCCAGCTGCTGACTTTCCATGCCATCATCTGCCCGAAGAGTCCAACAGTGACTGAGCAGCGCTTTGAAATTGCGCTGGCTATTTCTTCATTTAGGTGTAATTGCCCTGGCCTGCCAGCGTGTCTAAGAACAGACTAAGGAGGCCATCGTTATTCTAAGATTCACCCCAGGAAGAGTTCTTCAGGAAAGAGAAGAGGAGAGAGCTCCTGGAGTGTCTTTGAAAGGAGACGATGCTCAGGTTGATGAGACTGCAAGTGACATTGTGAGGACTTAAACAAGAATCCAGCCTGGGAATTTAAACCAAGTTTTCTAGTTAAAAGTGAAATACAGCCACTTTGGCAGTATTTGACAACCTTGCTGTGCACACTACTTAAAAAGTCTGTGTTGGGATTACATTTATACAACCCAGCTCCCTGGGCTGGAGCGGATCAATGACCATTAAAGATGTAATTTCAACATGGCTCCTGCAAGTCACAGCAGCATGAATAAAAGATGCCCAAGTTGTGCACAAACAAAAATGCATATTCACCCTATCTATCCTGTGTTCTGTGTGTCAGAAAGAATTAAAGCATGTGTGCACACACACTTTCATGCAGCTGCTCAAAACGACATTTAAATAAAAGTTACATTTCTGCTCAAGCTGCAAGACACTGCACGAGAAATCAGAACAGAAGTATCTTAAGTACAGTCACTTCTTTTTTAAACGTGTGTCGCCTTGAACATATTCATCTTTTAGAGGATTTTTTTAAATTGTCCTTTGTCTCTGGTGAGGGTGTGAAGGGGTTAACAGACGGAGCCTTGTGTCGGGATATAAAGGGGGTGAGACTGCAACAACCTGCTGTCTCTGCCCATTAAGAGCAACATTATGTCCATTCTTAAATGTCAAGGCTCAGCGACTGACCAGCCTTCTTTTGGAATGGAATCCCTTCTCACGAGGTGACAGAAGACCGGTCCGAGCTGCGAGTGCTCGGGGAGTTTCATGTCAGAGAGGATATTATGACACGAGGCTGTCAGGTGCAGATAAAGACTCTGCTAGCATCGAGCATCCCTCGCTGGTCATGCTCACCTGTTTTAAAGACTCACACTGAGCTACCTGCTGCAGGCTGACTGCTCCTGTGTTCCTATCTGTATCAAATTAAAACTGCATGATAATTTAAATCCAGCAAAGTCCAGTCGGGTCCTCTGGACGTTCCGTCCTTCATCCAAAGGACTCTATCGGTTCTGATGAAGACTTGGCAACTTTTTTATTTTTTTTTTTTTATCTGGATTATTGAGCATGAACTTTGATGTTTTGAACCAATTTGGCCATGGCTGCCTCAGATAAGTCGACGAGGGAGAGGGCGGACTCCAAAAATAATCTCATCACTAGTAAAATGGTTGGCCCACTATGTGAGTGTGCTGCCTGTGGGGCTGAGTTTGTCGTGGCTCCTTGGACTGATGAAGTCCTTTGAATGAAGGATGAAACGTTTCAACACAAATAAACCTTCCATAGGACCTGACTTAACGTTGTTGGATTTTTTTTTTTTTTTTTTTTACATATACTGTATTAATGAGCATGAACTTTAATCATTTAAATCATTTTTAAAAGCTCCCACACCCAGCAAAAGTAATGTGAAACAATTTCAGAAAACAACAACAACAAAAAAAAAACACCTAAATGTGTTTGAGGCCTATACATGCAGTTTAGTTCAGACTGATGCAGTCCAGCAGACAACTACCAACCCTTTTAACTAAAATACAGTGAACATTCAGAACCAGACTGAGGACAAACCATACATCAAGTCCAACAATGTTCTGTCAGGTCATCTGGATGGTTTTGTTTTTTGCTGAGACATTTCATCCTTCATACAAAGGACTTTTGAACCATTTTTGACAAGGCTGCCTCAGAGGACCTGATGGGGGCGAGGGCCCCAGAAACCATCTGATCACCAGCAAACTTTTTGTTTTCCACTATGGGAGTGGGGTGCTTGTGAGACTGCAGTTTGTTTGTGGCTCCTCGAACTTGAAGAAGTCCTTTGGATGAAGGATGAAATGTCCCAGCAAAAAAAGAAACCGTCCAGAAAACCTGAGTGAACATTGTTGGATTTGTACCTGGATTATTGAGCATGAACTTTGGTGCATACAAGTCATATGAAGAGACGATTTATGTTTTTATTTATTAACCTTTGTTTAAACAGGCAAATCCCACTGAGATCACAAATCTGTTTTGCAAGGAAGGCCTGGGCCTCCACTGAGGGAGAAAAACAAAAAGTGCACCATATCAAATATACAGCACATATTTAAAGTTTACAGAGAGCAGTGTGGGAAGAGTGTTCAGAGAAACATGGGCTGTCCTCCATCAGTGTGGTCCTACAGCAGCAGACCCAAAGGCCTGTTTTTGTGATTTAACATAAAGAAAATAATTAAATGCTCTGAATGCATCCTCCAAAAACCAGTTTCACTTTTTAATTTTTTTATTTTTTATTTTATAGCAATTAATTAAATGTGGCTGTTTAGCTTTTAAATAAGCATTTGCTTGTTGATAAATGGGATAATATCAAACTTAGTAGTAGTTGCTGTAATTCAGTCAACAGCTGTTGCAATGAAATAAAGAGTTCAACTACAATGCAGATTAAAAATCTGTAAAATACCAGGGTCTCTGCAGACAGTATTTAAAGTAACATTGTTTAATTGAGCTGGTTGAAAAGATCAATGGAGGAAGTATACAAGTTTCAAAAACGCTGCACATCATCCACAGTGAGTAAGAAGATGGTGGAGGACATATCATGTTGAGGACATGCGCTTATTCCAGCTGCAGCTGTATTTTAGCTCCGCTGTAACCCAGTCATCAGGAAGGAAACCACAAAGATGAGACACTCGTATTAAACATGGTTTTGTTCTTAGTTTGACGTTGTTCTAGCCTGTGACTAGTTTTCTATCTCAGCTGGGATGCAGTTCAGGGAATATTGAGTCAGCCCTCAGCCCCCTGCTGCCAGGATTACTCAGCACTGTCGCTGTTGTTGTTGATCCCTCCTCCCCTGCAGGAGACCTCCCCAGTTTCCTCTGTTTTGTCCTCCCTAGTTCCTATTCTTGGGATGTCCTTCTCTCCTGTGAAATGGAATAAAAAGGTCAGATTCTCTCATTTTCTGCCTGTCATTTCCATTTCTAATCCTCTATGCTTGTCTTGGCTCACACCAGTGGTGCAGAGCATCCACCCACTGAACCGAACGCTGCAGCCGGTGCCAAATACAACCAGGCTTTCTGTGAAGGAGAGCTTCTGCAGGTGAATGTGGCAGAATGGCATCCAGCATCCCTTTTCCCATTTTATTTTTTATCAACACTGACTTAGCCTCTGTGTGGAAATGAACAGATGGAAACTCTGAGCAGCTGTTATACAACATATTTTATTACAATAAACAAAAAGACAAGGAACAGCACAGAAAATGGTAAAATAATATCATGTAAAAGCCGAAACTGATGAACACGACGTGTGCCAAAACCATAATCTTAAAAGTGCAAAGTTTCCTCATCTTTTTGTGTTGGATGTTTAGAATTTAACACTCTGTTGTAATTGCATATAACAACAAAGATGTCAGGTTTTAACAGCGAACAGGACAGCGTAGAGATTAAACTTTAGCATCACGCTAATGATGTTTGTGCAGAAATCACTTTGCCTGTTTATAGTTGAATTATACTAATTATATAAAGTCTCCTGGAAATGCATGTTGTTTGAAAAGCATTGTATCACTTCAAACCTTCATTCCATCTCTTAGACTTGATGCTGCTTCTCAGATATTACACACGAGTTATCCATGCCAGGGAGCATGCTTTTTAAACACAACATTGTTAAAACCTCAGGATAATCAATCTGTTTTTTTCTTGATTAAATGATAATTTGTTTACAAATGCAAACACATTCGAATAAAATATGTAACACCAAACTTTAGCAGCTCAGTTTAAGCTGCTGTGATCAGAATATATTTTATCTAGAGTATCAAACATTTATAAAAAATAAATTAATAAAAAATACTCAGTCAAACGTGCACAAACACATATTTATACATTTACAAGTTTCATTCAACTTTATGCAAGTTATAAAAATATTATAATCTCCAAATTAATCCTGGTGTTTTTTTGAGGAACAAAAATTATTATTATAAAAATTGTAGGCATCTTAGTTAGTATTACATCTTAAGTAATATATTTTATTGAATTACCATGGCAATGACATTGTTCTGAGACTTTATCACCTAATTCATACATTACACAATTTATCCAACACATGTTGAATGTCCACTTTAGTGTTCATGTCAAAACCAAGAACTTCTCAGAATAAAAATAACAACAAAAATAACTGCGAAAATTAAGTAAATATACAGCCTACAGTCTGTGAGCCTGCAAGGACAAACTGTTAAAGACGTTATTTGTGGAGTTATGAGACACATTTTCTCAATCCATACACACATATAAACAGCTTTCACCAGTGTGTGTAGCAGCATTTCAGGTGTGTGTTTTAGAGCATTTTGATTACTTATGAGAGGGTTTCACTTGTGGTTTTCTGTATAAAGTGTGAGACAGTTGGGTTTCATTGCTGGGTGTACATGCTAATTCTGATTAATGGCCCTAATGGCCCCTCATATAGAGCAAACGCTGCAGGGCAACACTGAGCAAGTTTTTTTATGAATTAATTTTGGATTTTTTTTTTTTTTTTTTTTTTTTTTTTTTTTTTGATTTTATCAAGACAAAGACTTTGGTTCTATAAACGCATGTGGGGAAAAAGTTAAAACAAAAAACAATAAATCCCTTCTAAATAAAGGGCTTTATAAAGTGGTGCAATGGAAAAGTGGTTAGAGCTGTCACTTTTCAGCAACAAGGTTGCAGGTTCCCCTCCTGACTTTCTGTGTACTGTACTTTACTTGTTCTCCTCGTGGGTTTTCTTCGGGTTCTCCAGTTTCTACCCACAGACCAAAAACATGCATGTTGGGCTGATTGGTAACTAAATTGTCCCTAGGAGTGAGTGAGAGAGTGAATGGTTGTTTGTCTCATTTGTCTCTATGTGTCCCTGCAATGGACTGGAGACCTGTCCAGGTGTCCCCCCGACCTCTCACACAGTGACTGCTGAAGACAAACACCAGCTTCCCATGACCCAGAAGGATGGATGGATGGATGGATGGATGGATGGATGGATGGATGGATGGATGGATGGATGGATGGATTGATGGATGGCTCTATGGACAAATGGATGGATGGATGGATGGATGGATGGATGGATGAACAGATGGATAGATGATGGATGGATTAATGAACAGATTGATGGATGGACAGATGGATGGATGAACAGATGAATGGATGGATGGATGGATGGATGGATGGATGGATGGATGGATGGATGGATGGATGAACAGATTGATGGATGGATGAACAGATTGATGGATAGATGTATAGATGTATGGACAAATGGATGGATGATGGATGGATGGATGGATGGATGGATGGATGGATGGATGGATAGATAGATGGACAGATTGATGGCTGATGGATGGATGGACAGATTGATGTATGCTCTATGGACAAATGGATGGATGGATGGATGATGGATGGATTAATGAACAGATTGATGGATGGACAGATGGATGGATGGATGGATGGATGGATGGATGGATGGATGGATGAATGGATGGATTGATGGATGGACAGATGGATGGATGGACAAATTGATGGATGGACAGATGGATGGATGGATGGATGGATGGATGGATGACAGATTGATGGACAGATGGATGGACAGATGGATGGATGGATGAACAAATGGATGGATTGATGAATGGACAAATGGATGGATGGATGAATGAATGGATGACAGATTGATGGACAGATGGATGGATATATGGACAAATGGATGGATGGATGGATGGACAAATGGATGGATGGATGGATGGATGGATGGATGGATGGATGGATGGATGGATGGATGGATGGACAAATGGATGAATGGATGGATGGATGAATGGGGTAGAAGCCCCAGTAATGACAGTGAACCTTGTAGAAGAAGCTGTTCTTAATGAGGAAGTTTGACGAGTAAAATGAGAAGAAGCAGTTTTCTCTCCTGAAGCCGTTCCTGGGTTGGAACATGTACTTGCTCCTCCCCGTCTCCTTGTCTCCTTCTTCTCTTCTGAAGTCTCTCTATGTCTCCTGCAGTTTGGTCTTTATAAAGAAATCTTTCTATATCCCCTCTCTGGTGTTGATTGGGTGGATGTTGCAAATGCTGCAGAGCTGTCAGTCATTTATCTCTTGGGGAGCCATTCTCATTGCTTCAGTTGCTGGAAATGGCTGAGCAGAATAGTTGATTGGCAGAAAGTGGAGGTAGAAGAGACAGGAAGGAGGAACGCTGAGAAAGTAGAGCAGCTGAGCAGAGAGGAGAGGAGGATGCAGAGCGTAAACAGTCTCTTTAGGAGGTACAAACGAGTGGCCATCATGGAAAGAAAATTGCACATGTAGTGTTCCTATGCTTGTTTTAAACCAGTGCATTATGTCATGAAGTAGAAGGAACAATGTGTTTATAAAGGAGGAAAAAAACATCTGAATGTCAAGATAAGCTTTTTTTTTTTTTTTTTTTTTTTTCCTGTTTGCGTTTTAGAATAAATTGAGCAGGTCTGAGATAGCTGAAGGCTGATGAAACTGATTTGGAGGCAAACTGCATTAAAAGCAGTTTCTGTGGAGGTGGCTGTGCTTTGTTAACTGGAAGTGTTTTAAACAGGGGTGGTGATTTATCAACACTGGTGGCTTTGGCATGAGTGTTTAGTCTGTAAGGGAAGTGGTGATTTTCACTGCATACTGAACACAAAGAGGCTATTCACTTGTAGAAAACAAAAATGGGATGTATGTGAACTGAAAGTTACAAGTTTTAAAACTCTACCGTATTTTATGTACTTACAAATTTACATAAAAAAGTAATTAATTGTGGATTCACAGTTTTTCCTTGAGATTGACACCAACCAGTCAGTGTCAATGGATCTGTGTTACCTGGAAGACTCCAGATATTACCAGATACCTTGAGGACATTTTGCTTGAAGAAAATAAATCAATGGTGCAAAAGAGCAATCTCCAGATTAGAGCAGAGGAGGTCGTGGCCCCTCCTATAAGACGTTTGACTTGTTTGAAGTCGATATCATTAGAGAAGCAAATGAACCAAAAGGAGACGATGTAACTGAGACAAGCCAAATTTCAGAAGATTATGCAGATAATTTGAGTGAGCTGGGCTGGCAGTGATTGGGATGCTGATGGGGAAAGAAGTGCAGATGAGCTATTTAGTTGGGATTCAAGGCAGGTGTGGGCCAGAACCGCTCTGACAACACATTTGTCAGGTAAATAGGGATGACGATTTTTGCTAGAAGGCAAACAGTTGACAGCACAGGATTTTTTTTTCTGTCCCAGTGGAGCCAGGAGCCATGCAGAGAGAGTGAGAGGAAGAAGTGAAGTAAATTAAAATGTCTGAATGAGCACAGTTGCTCATGTATTGTTCTACAATTGCACCACTCGGGGTGGCTGCATGTTGGAGCAGCTCTGTTACTTTCATTCTGAGATTTTGCTTTTGGCAACTTTAATTCCTCTTTTACTGGATGTAAATCACTTTTTTTTTTTTTTTTTTTGTTTTTTAATGATTGTTTCCTCTGGTATCGGATGCTGTGCATATGCAAGGATTTTTTACTGAAACTTTTTTAGTTTTGGACATTTGTTATGATGCGTAACCATGATAACAAGGTGAGAGTTTTTCACAACCAGGAGCAGCTGATTAACACGTCAAAAGCTCAAATGTTATGTCACCTACAGCCCCAGATCTCATGTTGAAAAGGAGGTGCCGTAGATGCATTCCTGTCTCCTTGGTGGCTGTGCTCGAGTGCCTGACCACTGAGATCCTGGAACTGGCAGGAAACGTTTCTCATGACAGCAGCAGGACGGGACATGCAGCCGGCTGTCCACAGCGACGAGGAGCTCAGCAGGCTGCTGAGAGGCATGGCCATCGCTCTGGGAGGAGTTCTGCCCAGCCTTCGCGCGGTCCTGCTGCCTGGAGGCATCGAGAGATCAGCCAAGTCTGGGTGGAAAGATCAGATGGCATCTGCAGCCAGTTTCTGCAGATCTGCTGTGGGATGGACATTTACAAGAGAGCCTTCCCGCCTACAGCCATCAGTATCTAAAACATATCTTAATGAAACCACATTAATGAGTTACAACAACAATTTAATTTTTCCCTTTGGGATTAATAAAGTATTTTTGAATTGAACTGAATTGAATGTGTACCTATTCAGACTGAACTTATGGTCAAATAGCTCTACAGTTTCAGCACGTCACATTTAGAGGATCCAAGTTTGAAACTGGATAAGAAGCAGCATCCAGATGGATGCATGTTAAAAGCTGAATGGTAAAATGGTTAAAAGCATTAATAGTTTCAGAGAAATTAAGGTGGCTATCTAAATAATATCTTTATGTTGTGGCTGAACCATATTGTTAGTGTTTTACAGCTGTCAACGCTTTTAACAAAAAACTACATAGATGTTCGGTATGGCTGTTGTCCTCCTGTACAAGTGCTGAACTAATAACACACATGGTGCTGCTGAAAGAGCTAAGAAATGGTCTGAAGTGTAAATCCATCGTGCACGCTAACTTCACAGTCATTTCATTGCAGGAGGGTGTAGACTAAGCATTCATAGTAAAGAAACAAATGAATCTGCTCCATGCTTTTGAGTTTTTAAACTGAGCTTTTCTATAAGTCTAATCATTCATACTGCCCAGATATTTACATTAAGTATCATTTTTAGCACCGCTAGGTGACAATAAGATGAGGACATGACTAAAGACATCTGAACGGTACTTTGCCTCTGGAGGAATTGTGTAATAGTGCCTTGTCTTCAAAATGCAAAGGGATTTAAAAGTTAGTTTGAACCAAACTGGGGTATTACGTTGATGTGTATTGCCCCCATGTTCTGAAAGATAAATGTGCTCCTCTGGACACTGACAGTATGCAACTCTCTTTAAAGGGGCCAAAGAGGTGAATGCAAGTGGGAAGACGTTTACAGTGCGGAGCTCTCTGCAGCTGCATGTGGACAGAAATGATGATGGAGTGGCCTACACCTGCAGAGTGGACCATGTGGCTCTCGCACAGGCGCCGCAGCAAGCCACCGAAGTGCTGGAGGTTCACTGTGAGTGCACACCCACAAGCACATGCACTTGACAAAAAATGTGTTGGAGAAAAAATATAAAAATGACCAGGAAAAACGTTCATTATGAAGAATGTCCATGGGGAGAAAGTGTTTCATGGGGGTAGAAACAGAGGGCAAGTTATTCAACCATTTCCTGTGAGTCATTTAGTTTTATTTTAAATTAGACTTCTTTTTATCTTTCAAGACACAACACCAAGGTGCTTTGGAGGAATTTGTGGCTTCTGAAATTCACTTTTTATTTTATTTTTTTAAGTCTTGTGTAGTGAAATGTATCTATTTCAAAACGGCTGGAAGGCATTTTTTTGTTGTTTTTGCTGCAGTACTAAAATATTGTCCAAATTGTATATTCATATGTTAAAGGAGTGGTATTTACCACCTTCCTGGTATTTACAAGGAAAAGATAATAATGTCTGAAACTGAAACTTTGTGTCTTTTCATAGACGCTCCCCGTGTGGAGATCGTAAACTCCATCGCTCTTCCTCAGGAGGGACAGTACCTGAAGCTGGAGTGTGTGTCCAGAGGAAACCCATCGTAAGTAAATTAAACCCTGCGGTATTTGACCGTAGCCTCTTTTGTAATACCCAAACCCCGTTGCTTGATCGCAGGCCTGATCCAGTGATGTGGACAAAGGACGGAGGGGAACTTCCTGACCTGGACAGAATAATTGTAGAGGGCCGGGAGCTCACCTTTACTTCGCTCAACAAGACAGACAATGGCACCTACCGCTGTGAAGCAAGCAACCACCTAGGGACCAACAGCGCTGAATATGTGCTGTATGTCTACGGTGAGTTCAGAGTGAGTCTGGTGTCTGGAGATTTGTGATTACAAGATCCTAAAGTAACTTTGTTTTACACAAGAAATAGAAAAGACCAAAAGAAATGCATTCATGTATGGAAATAAGGACAAGTGTGAACATTAAAATAGAAAACACCAAACTACTTAGCAAAAATGAAGATGATAATATGTCCTGATCTGCATGCTGCACCGGTGCAAAGAGTGATTAGTGCTGCAAGCTGCCAAAAGCATAACGTGGGCCTCAGGTAGAACAAATGCTACCAGAGCCTTTCCTTAAATAAATCCATGTCCCAGATCCTCCACACACAAACACACACATCTAAAGGGAAATGTGTGAGGGAGGCAAAATTTAGTGCTGCGTTGTCAGGAATATCATGATAAGTAATTCCTGGTAACGCCAGAGGAGGTGGAGGATAAAGCGACTCACTGTCAGGGAAAACAGATAGCTCTTTCTGGCTTCCGTTTCTGCTCTGCCATTTGTCTCCTGGTATTAAGTAATAAAAAAATAAAACAGAGAGGAAGAGCAGAGCGGTGACGCATCACTTGTCCCTCTGCTTCTGAGAGTTTAGGCAGTTTGTAATGATAAAACAAAAAAAATAAATAAAAGGCTCATGGTTGATCAATGAAACATTACACTAATCATAATCCATGCATCCAGTTGAGGGTTCCTTTTGCTCTTTTATTTAAAAGCACTCGTCACCCCATCATAACATGGGTGAATATCTGCTGCTTTCAGCTGTTCCAATTATGAAACGTTGGGAACAAATGGGTCCAATGCAGAAGGATGGGGTGGAGGTCGGTGGGTGGATGACAGGAAAACTATTTTACAGAGCAAAACTGCTGCTGAAGCACTAAAACCAAAAATAAAACAAAACAATAAATCAGTCAGAAGAAAAAAAACACATATAGACAGTAAGAGTAATTCAATAATTAAAAAAAACAAAATCTTCTGTCATACACTTAACATTAAACAAGAGACTGTTTTTTCAAAGCAAAGAAAATACCTACATTTCTCTATTAAGAGATAGTTTGAGATATATATAAT
>JARVLU010046908.1:0-15719 GCA_031762415.1 Simpsonichthys santanae
CCCCGGGACCGGGATTCGAACCGGCAACCTTCTCGCTGAGAGGCAGCAGCTCTACCAGTTGCGCCACCGTGCTGCCTAGTTTAAATGAAATTTGCTTAATTTTTTTGCACTGAAACTGCACAATGTGAATATTGATGTGTCTTTGTTTGATTCAAACTTCATTTATCAGTAAAGTCTGAGCTGATTTGGGGATTTTATTTTATTTTTGCAGAAATATATTAATCAGTAAAAATTATGTTGAGTTTAAATAATCCAGTGCTATAAAATAGTAGAAAACATTTTAGAGTTTTGAACAAAAAGATTATTTTTTTATGTTAATCCAAGAAACAAACTATTTTGGTTTTAAAATCTTGTGTAAAAACACATTTAATTAATATTTTTAATCAGCAGAACATTTGAACATTTTAAATCAGTTTAATGTTGGTTAGTAAACTTGCCATGACTGGTTTTTACTGGATACTTTGTACCAGACCTCACCTCTCACCAACGGGCTGCTCTGGAAGACCCGCTGGCCTCGCTCCGTTTGAGGAATGAAAAGTTACACTTTTTAATTTTAAACACATTTTCAAAGTTAAGTGTTAAAAGTCTAAATGTGTTTATTAGTACTCCTGTCAGTACTTGGTCTCAGCGAATACAAGTACTTGTACTTATTTAGAAAAGTAAACTGTAGTGTCAGGTTCTTTTGTGCTTTTTGATTTTGTTTGTTTTAACCAGTGTTGATTTTAAAAGCGCAAAATAAAAACTCAATATTAGTCAAATAAATATTTAGGATAATGGAACAAGCTCATCTTCAGCAGAACCAGGTTTTGTGCTTTTCTTTACAATCACAGAAATAAAGTGACGTTTTACAGAAGGATCCGGACCGTTTGAACGGACGATAAGAACCGAGCTGCAGACGTGACGCCCTGGTTTCATGTTTTCCTCCTCAAACGTTTGCTCCTCCTTCACCTTTTCACCGAGACGAAGGACCAAACAGGCGCAGGGGAGGAGCGCAGCAGCAAAACATCTGCTGCAGCCTCATGCTCCACGTGGCCACGACGTCGTCAAACTGAACGGCTCCACGAGGGAACGGATCGACCCGGTCCGTTCCCTCGTGGAGCCGTTGGTCACGTTTCTGTTTGGCTGTAAAGCCTGAAGTCGTGCTGCTGAGTTTGTGCGCTGAACTCAAATCTGTTCACGTTTTGTTTGGTCCATAGAAGCTTCTGTTGCAGCACAAAATCATTTGGATCGTTTTAACTGTTTTTTTCTTTCAGGTTGAGCCAAACGAGTCCAACAAGAACCGTCTTGGTGACAAACTGTTCATTTGAGGATTGTATCTGTCCAGACAGATCCATCAGGTCTGATCCATAAAAACAATGTTTTAACTGTTGGAATGAAGCCTTTTAGCAAAACCAACATGTCGGGAATCCAAACAAATAAAAATAAACTCTTTAAACGTTCCTTCACGTCTCTGTGACTCTAAAAGGAGATGCACTTCTGGAATATTACAGATCTCATTCAATGTTTTTCTTTTTTTCTTCCAACTTTGGACGATAAAGGAAGAAAATGTCAGTAAAACAAAGTTTTGTCCGAACAGAAACAGATAAAAACTTTCTGGACCATCGTCACGTTACGACAGGATCACTGTAAAAAACACAGACTCATTAGTGCACGTTATAAAACAGATGGTGCTGAATGAACTTCAGATGTTTTGCAGCTGCAGCTCAAACCCAACAGAGGAGCAGCTTCAGCAGCAGGACACCTTCATGAAGTAAAACTTGTTTCTCTTCACGTCCAGCAGAAATACAGTGCAGGGAGAGGTTCCCTCCATCTCATAGTACTTGTACATACAGTACGTACAGTACGTACAGTACTTGGTTCACAACCCGCAGCTCATAAAACCTTTGCCCAGATTAAACCTCAAGGTTCTGAGGACTGGAAGAAAGTCTGCCATGTGTGACAGCAGATGTTCAGAGGAGCCGTGAGGAAGTCAAACATCTCCAGCAGAGGGATGGTCCTCTGCTAAACTCACTGTAAAACCAAACTGGTTCTGTTCCAGTCGGTTCTGTGGCACCAACGGGCCTCTCAGGGCAGCTGCCGGGTCAACAAGCCTTCAAGGTGTTTCTGCTTCCTTCAGCGCTGCAGACCAGAACCATCAGGTGACGATCAACCGTTGTGGTGTCAGTTCATCTGCCGGGTCACCACAAGCAATGCAGAGGCTCCCACGACTACATGAACGGGTTGTTTGGGTCCGAAAGCACCGTCAGTCGTCCTGTGGCTCAGCGGGTCGGCAGGTCACAGAGAAGTCTCTGGAGAAACTGAGCGACGGCTCCAGCTTCACTCCGTCGGTCTTGTTTGGAGCAGGTCCGTCCTCGGGACAGTCGACAGGAAGCTGAGACGGATTGAAAATAAAACAGACGTGAGGATGATCAAGAACCTGGACTGAACGTTGCTACAAGAAGATTGAATGGAACTGGAGAATCTGTCAAATGCACCAAACTAAAAAAGCAACGACGACCCCGTCCCTGAGGGACTTGGACAGTGAACGTTTGTGGTTTTAGAGGCGAGTGTTTTTCTGGACTGGACCTGAACAGAGAACGTGAGTAAACTTTAATGTTTTTACTGCAAGATGTTCAGGTGTGGAGGAGTTCCACTGTGGAGAACATAGATCTCCTGAGATCGTCACAGAGCGACGGATCCTGGTCAGAGGAGTCATTTTATCCACAACCAGGTTCAATGGTGGAGCCAGGGGGTGGCCAATGGTGGCCTTGACCCCATAGATTAATCCTTGACCACCCCACCAGTCACCCCAGTTATCTGAGGAAAGTAAACTTTAAAGCAAAATGAAACTTGGAAAACAGTTTCCTCAAACAACGGGGTTGTCGGGTTAACGCCAGTGTTTCCAGGCTACTTGTCTTGGCAGGGTGCTCATCTCTTGTGATTTTTGTCGACAAGGGGGTGTGGAGATGGAGACATGTCTGTGTTCTGTGGTTTGTGCTGGCAGTTGTGTGTGTGGGGGGGGGGGGACATGTAAATGTACTTATTTATATTGTTCTTTCGGATGCTCCCTGCTTCTGAAGGGTCGTCACAGAAAACTAACTCGCACAAAGACTTGGTGATTGTTTTTACGCCGCATGTTCTTCCTGACTCAACCACAGACCACCGAGCTACCACAGCCCTCTGTGTGGAGCAGAGAGCCCATGTAGGGTGCCTGGGGGAGCAGATGGTGGGGGTTAAGGGCTTTGCTCAAGGGTTCAGAGTGAAGCAAATGATGGATGATGGTGGGTGCTTCACCTTTCCCACCTGCATTTTTGATGTTGTCGGTCCAGGGGTGTCAAACCAGTGACCTTCTGTTCACAGCTCACCTGCTCTACTCCCTCCCCCGGCCAGTTAACATGTAAATATAAATGGTGGCGGTCCAATTTCGAAAAGGAAGCTTTCTTACGACTCAATGCAGCCACACTGTACCTCACTTGTTTTTCAAGTCATCATGCTCACAACTGATGGAGAGTATTTCTAATTCCTCCTCTTGACTCCGGGATGGGGCACGAAAACAGGCGTGGTTTCTTGTCAGCACTCTACTTTGTTGTGTTGTTCTCGATATGACCACCAGATGGCAGCACGTGTAACCCCACACATAAAAAACAAGCTTTAAAATGATTTGGAGCTTCTTGACAACATTAAATGTATTGTCCAAGGTCACACAGGCGTGAGAATAAAACACAACTGAAGCTTCCCTCAGTCGTGTCCTGAGCTACAGACAAGATGAAACGGGAGCGAAGCGCCGTTCTTCTCAGCAGTGACTCAGCAGGATGCTGGGGGAGACAAAAGGACGAGTCCTGGTCCAGACTGGTCCAGATTTACTGAGCGGGTTCTTTTCAGAGCAGTGTGAAATCAGACAGACAGGAAGGTTCAAGAATCTGTCTCACGTGGTTTACTGGGACGCCCGTGGGAGGAAAGCTACAGAACAAAGAGACATTCAGACTGAATGATGCCTCTAAATGCCATTTTATTAAAATAAATATATAAAACAGAGAAAGGACGATCCAAACAGACTGGGAACCTGGTCCCATTAACAGGGTTCCTTCTGGTCTGGTACCAAATAATTCAGACGTGTGAATTAAACTCCTGTTCTAATCGAAACTCCCTTCAGCTAAACTCGAAACCATCAAACTAATAAAACACTTAAATTACTGAGATATTTTATCGCCTTTATCATTTCTTCATGTCTCTCTTTCTACTGAAGGCACTGGATGACAAAAGACTCAACTCCGGTGTTCTTCACTGACCCCTCCCTTTCTCTTTTATCTTTAAAATCTGTTTTAAACGTCCAAAATCACATTTTTGATTGTTAAGAGCAGCTAAGCTGAGAAGCTAAGCTACGAGCTAAGCTAACAGGCCGACCTGGGGAAAAAACCTCCGTCTTGTCAAAGCTCCAAAATTCACAGTTGAAACCCATGCCGTTGTGTAAAAAGTTGTTTTTCTCTGCAAAAATAAGCTGAAAACTTTACTGATTTTTTATTGTTTAAAAAAATGCTATGCTGAAGAGCTCCAACCACACGAGCGCCCACCACGTTGAGAACCGAAAACAAAGAACGAGAGACGGCCCATGTCACGTCAAGGGGCCTCCCTCCCGTTTTTCTTAAAGAGACACGCTTCTCGCTCCCTCACTATCCATCCTTCGGTTCAAACAGTCTTACACTGACATCCGTTATCGAAAAAAGGTACTACACATAAATTAATCAACATTTCTTCTTAAATTTGACAAGAATTTCAAACAATATTATCGTTTATCACAATAATTTCTGAGATAATTAATCGCCCGGCAAAATTTGTTATCGTGACAGGCCTAACTGTGACAAACCTCTAAACTGATCAACAGTTACTTTAATAACTTTGATTTGATTTAATACTTTACTAACCCCTTATCAAAGACAAACAGGTTTAAAAATGAAAAACAAACAATATTAATTAAAAAGAAGAACGGTCAACAAAGACAGACTTTTTGTTTTAAACAAACATAAAGATTAATTTCTCCAACAGTCTAACAAAAAGCAGCATTTTTTTACAGTTTGTGTTGTTGCAGCATCTCGCTACTTTTCTTGAAAATAAATTTTCTTTAATTTTTGCCAGATGATACAGCTGGCATGATGATGTCACAAAAAACATGAAGTAAAACATTTCTTCTTGTAGGAAAGGATGTTTTGGGCTTTAGCTGTGGATGCAGTGAACTTTTTCATGGATAAACCCCCAACACGGTGAAGCGCAGGTGCTTTTACTGAACGTAAATCAACAGAAACTTACCGCCTGCAGGTTGTTGCCGTTTGCTTCCATGTTCACGTTGTGTCGTTTCAGTTCGGACTTTATGAGGGCTGAAACACAAACCCAAACGTCACGGCTCTGACTTTTCTGCTTCACGTCCACTATGTGACAGAGAGATACACACCGGTGAGGATCACTCCCAGAAAGATCCAGGCACACAGGAAAAGGTTTCCAGCCAGCGGGTCGAAGTCTGTGGTGAGCCTGCCTTGAATCAGAGTGAAAATGCTCCCAAAGATCTGCACAGAAACACAACTTCATCACATCCTGGGAGTTTCACGACACAACGTCATAATCAAATTAAATTCAGCCCCTTTTTTAAAAACATTTATAGAAAAAATAAAGCATTAATCAAACCAAACAGAAATACTGAACTTGGCTCAGGTGTCTCCAGAATGTTGCTACTTTACTTCTAACTACAACGGTTAAAAAATGTGTTGTGAAACAAACGTTTTCTTCTCCAGATGTGCACGGGGCTCTGTAAACAGCAGCCCGGTGGTACCTGAGCGAAAGCATTGAGGAGTCCGGACGACGTTCCTTCAGACTCTGGATACGTGATCTCCACCCCGAACTCGAAGCCCAGAGGCAGGTAACCGGTCATAAAAAACCTGAAAAACACGAGTTATAGAAACATGTTTCTGTTTTTGTTTACATGTAAACAGAAAGATGACATCAGCAGCTGTTTCGACCTGAACACCGACTGGCAACATTCAAACCATCACGTTTGTTGTGACTCCAACAGCTGAGAGACCAAAACTGCTGCATAAAGATCAGATAATAAATAAACACAGTAAACACTCTGCTATCGGCTTGTTGTCCCCATCATGGTGCGAAGGGGGAATTAGAAAAACCCTCCACTCGTCTGTTCGTGCATCTTGTGAGCACAATAACTTGAAAAATAAGTGAGTTTAAGACGTCCATCCTGATGTGCGGCTGCAGCTGGGCATAAGAAAGCTTCCTTTCAAAAACTGGGTTGCCACTTTATATTGCTTAAAGTATAGTTTCTTCAAATGATTGGGGTGGTCAAAGAATAATCTATACAACTAACAGGACCACGCTGCAAACAAAACCATTCTGCTAACAGAACCATTCTGCTAACAGAACCATTCTGCTAACAGAACCATTCTGCTAACAGAACCATTCTGCTAACAAGACCATGCTGCTAAAAGTAACAGTGTTTTTATGGCACTATTTTTATTTTAATTGCTTTTTATTGTTGTTTATTGTTGTCTGTACTTTATGTTGTTTGTCTAAAACAGGTCTCTCTTGAAAACGAGTCCTCGTGACTCACTGAGACTAACCTGGATACATAAAGTTAAAATAAAAATAAATAAATAAATAACTTGTCGTACCCGAGGACTCCCGCTGTGAAGAAGACCAGGTAGATGTTGAGTTTCAGGGTGAAGGTGAACACCATCATGCCGACAAACGACAGGACGTACACCACCAGAGTGGTAATTCTGAAACAAAAGGGTGACAACATGGCATGAACCTTCTCATAGGAATGTGTCCGATTAAAACACACGAGTAAGATTCATTTCATTGGAGGTCTGTTTAAAAAACACAAACTCTTTATGATGCTGTAGCTCCTCTGACATGAGCTGTGGACAAAGGCTACTTGTAAAGCACTAGATATTAGTGTGTTGATGTGCAGCACAAAATCTGTGTATCTGTTAATAACACAGAGGTTGAGAGAATGCAACCTGAAGCTGGAATGTAACCAAGGCTGAATTTCAGCCAGATCCTGCTGGAACAGGACCCAGGAACTCTTATTATAACAGGGTACATTCTGGAAACTGTTTGTTTGGATCTGGTAACTCAGACTTACTACGGTAATAATAAAGTTATGGACAAATTTGACCGCCTTGAACGAATAAAACCTATATTGGATATGTAAACTGAAAATAACATAAACACTAATTTTAAACATAACAGCCACTTACGAGCTTCTTAATATCACATCAGAGCTGACCTTCAAGTAGCATTTCTGTTTCTACACTTTAAAAAAAAATTTCGCCCCTAAAAGTTCAGTATTGGGCAATTTAATTAAAAACATAAAAATAAAATTAAACAGCACAGCTGCAAATCAGTTTTAGAGTTTATGTGGGTCATTAATAAAATTTTGATTATTTATTAAAAATACAAGAGAAATGTTTGATGGGTAATCACATTACAAACATATTGTATTAAACAATGGCACCAATTTGTCAAAACAGTGATCATGATGTCAAAAAGACCAATTTACATTCTTATTTTTTTAAGTCTTCTGATTGTACAATCAAACAACAGATACTTGAAGCACATGAAGGCAGTGGAGATACTGGAGCAGGTGGAGTGGTGTGGGCGACAGCTTAGCTAACCAGGCTGTCGTACCCGGGCAGGAGCCCACAGCCGCAATGAACAACCTGAGGAGGAGCCTGGGGGGTTTGCATGTGGAGGAGGACGACAACGAGGAGAAATTCAGTGGAGATGAGTTGGGCTCAGAACCATCAAGTGAGGAAGTGAGGGATGCCCAACAATCTGGACAGCTGTCCAGTTCAAGGTCAAGCAGACTTACTATCCAAGGATTGTAGTGGAAAAATTAGGTTTGTAGGATGCTTGACAGAAGCGGAGTGTGCTCTGTTCACACAGGGAGAGCTGTTGGTCAGGCTACTTCGTTTTGCTCTCTAAAATAGTTACTGAATCAAGTGTTTACAAATGTAGGTAAACATAGATGTTTAAGACCAGAATGAAGGAAATGGAATCAACTTTATTCAAAGTTTTCCCCGCCCTCCCCTGCTATTTGCATTCCAGCATCGTTTGATTTGCAAATTAAGCCCTGCGTGCAACGTGTGTTTCATACTTGTATGTCTTTGTGTGGTCCAGCCACAATCCACAGAGGATGGAGCCGACCATCCCAGAAACAACGAGAGTCAAACCAATCCTCCCAGCGTTCAGCTCCTGGCCCTGAAAGAAAACAGCTTCATGTAAAACCGTTACCTTTCTTTAAAGTACAAAGATCTCTGCAAGAGGAACGTTTCTCATGCTAGGCGGTGTTTAAGCCGGTCACATGTTCTTCAAGCATGCACGTATGGGTATGGTGGGAAGAGAGGGGTCAGGGATTCACAGGGTCCTGTGGGAGGGGGCTGTTATATCACCTGACAGGTTAGCAGAGTTTTAGAAGTTCATGTGAAGGCGAGGATCTGTCAGTGTGAGTGTGTGGGGATGTTCTGTAATAATATGTCCAACAAGCTGAGTGAGCATCAGCCTATCTGTCCATCACTGGTCAGAAGAATCTCTTTGGTGTTGCTTTGTGTGTATGTGTGTGTGTTGAAGTGTTAGGCTGGGCTGCAGGCATGCGTGAAAGCAGCTAATGAAATCAGAAGCACAGATAACAAGTTCAAGACTCATCAGAGCCATCACAAGTTTTTTCAGTTTCTCTGTTCCACACTTTGTATTCTGTGTGCTTAACAACAAAACAGGACATTTACCGGTAAGTAAAAAACCTAAACAATGACTACCGGTAAATATAATTCATTTGGCCAAGCTGTGGTTTTCCATTTTGTTCCTTTTTGACCAGTTTTTCTGCACAAACAAGATCTTTGAGTCATAATTTGAACACGAGAATCAACACAACGATAAACTCTGGTCCTTTGTTTCGACTTTTTTTCTTTCGCAGCTCAAGTTCGTACGCTGCATCAGGAACATTGATGAAGATGAGATGAAGATCGGTGACTTTAAACAGTCAGGAAATGACTTAAATGTGCTCTTTTATGATCATCTATTGGTTTACCTCATACCAGTGCACGATCATCTGGTTTAAAAGAGTGGAAACCGAGTAGAAAGAGCCCGTCAGTATACCTGCAGAAAGACAAACAGCAGAAACATTTGAATTAACCTCAACAGTTATTATGTTTACTACGATATTAATTTGAAGTTTTGATGTTCCTGAGTAACGACCGTAGGAAGAGATGCTGTAAATGCAGCAGGTTTATAAACCATAGGAAAGAAGACTGTGGTAGCTCAGTGCTAGACCTGTCACAATAACAAATTCTGCTGGGCAATTAATTAATTGTCTCAGAAATTATTGCAATATACGATAATATTGCTAGAAATTTTACATTAGTAATTATTGTCAAATTTAAGAAGAAACTGTAATTTTTTGTGTGTAGTACCTTTATTGACCACTAGATGACAGTATAAGGTTGTTTGAAATGAAGGATGGATAGTGAGGGAGCGAGCAATGTGTCTCTTTAAGAAAAATGAGAGGGAGGCCCCTTGACGTGACATGGGCTCTCTCCTTCCTTGTTTTCAGTTCTCAAAATGGTGCATGCTCAAAGTGGTTTGAGCTCTTTAGCATAACATTTTTCACACAAAGCTTTTTAATAAAAAAAATCTTTAAACAAGTTTTCAGCTTCTTTTTGCAGAGAAAAACAACTTTTTGCATGAAGGCACAAGTTTCAACCGTGGATTTTGGGGCTTTGACAAGACGGAGGATTTTTTTTTCCCCCAGGTCAGACTGTTAGCTTAGCTTGTAGCTTAGCTTCTCAGTTTAGCTGCTTTTAACTATCCAAAAGCACAAATTTGGATCGTTAAAACAGATTTTAAAGAGAAAAGAGAAAGGGAGGGGTCAGTGAAGAACACCGGAGTTGAGCCTTTTGTCATCCAGTGTTTTCAGTAGAAAAAGAGACATGAAGAAACGATAAAGATGATGAAAACGAGGTTGATAATTTTCATTTGTCATGAGATTAATTGATTTATTGTTTATTGTGACAGGCCTAGTCAGTGGTCTAATCAGATCTCCATTGAAAAGGAGTTATTGATCTCAGGGGACTTCCAGGTAAATGATTAAAAGCAGAGCTGCATCAGGAATGGCATCCAGTATTAAACACCTGTCAAATCTTTCATACCAGTTCACTTGATGTGGCAACCCCTGAACAAGGAAGCAGGAATTTCTATTGTGCAGAGAAATTCCTCTAATGTTTTATTATTTTACCAGTGGAATAAATTCAATGGGAAATGACTAAATATCCTGCATTGTTTTCCATGTTAATGTCATTTCTTCCTCTGAGTGTGTGAATCTTTGGACATTGTTGGGCCAGATGGTCAAAAATAATCAGCATGAAAATGTGTCTGATCAGTGGTGGCATGAGCCAAAATTAATGCAGAACAGCATGTGAGAGAAAACAGTGGGAACCTGACATCACAACAGTTAACGCTGAGCTTTATTCAGCATGCTATGGGTATGATAAGGGTACAGTAAGGCTATGGTAAGGCCAGGTGTGGTAAGGGTTTATGTCAGTGTCAATTTATTTCAATAGCGCATAAAAACAACAACAGCTGACCAATGTGCTTTACAATTAAGTCAAATTAAAAATAAAAATAAAATGTATCTTGTGCCACTCTGGAAATGTAAGAAAGTTAACAATGAAATACAACACACAACTACAAGAAAAATCAACTTTAACTTGTTCTCAGACTCTGCATGGACCAAATGCCAAGGAAAACAGATGAGTCTTGAGCAAAATATTTAAAAGTCTCAACAGTCTGAGCGCTCTTTAAATTCTCGGGTAAACTGTTCCACAATTTTGGAGCAGCAACCACAAAAGCCCGATCACCTCTGGACTTCAGTTTGGATCTGGGGGCATCTAAGAGGAACTGGTTGGTAGACCAGAGTGCTCTTACTGGAGTGTAGAGGTTAATAAGATCACATCTGTAAGTGGACAGTGTAAGTATGATAAGGGTATGGTATGGGTATGGTAAGAGTATGGTAAAGGTATGGTAAGGCTATGGGTATAAGTTTGCTATATATTATGCTTTGGTATGTGCAACTATGTGCATATGGTATACTACGGTATGGTAAGGGTATGTTTTGGGTTTGGCATGGTTATGGTATTGTATTGGAATGAGAATGGTATGTGTACAGTATAGTAAGAGTATGGGTACGGTATAGTATGACAATGTAAGGATATAGACTCCAGGGCTGCTCTGTCTAGGTTCAATGGATCTGGTTCTAGAAACTTTAACAACATGCCAAGACGGGCAACACAATATATCAAAAACGTATCCTCCTAATACCAGTTCAATATAAATATTACAAAAAAATGCAATAAATTGCAGACCCGAATTGGAAGCTAATGACGTATCTGGTAATTAGACAGATTCTCTCTACCCTAAACGCCCACAGTTCAAATAGAAGAGTGCAGCAGAAATGCTAAAGTAACAATGAAAAGTGTTGCAAACATCGTCGGTTGTGAAAAAGGACAGGCAAGTGGGATTATTGCAGTTTATTTAATATTCACACTTACCGTAGCTGATGAGCAGCAGGACAAAAGCTTTGTTCTTTATCAGGTTGAGAATAGACTGTTTGTAGGAGTAATCTTCCAGTGGTGCGCCTGGTAAGACAGCCTGGGCTTGGCTAGGAGGAAGAGGCGGTCTGTCTTTAATGACTGTAAGAAAAGCAAGAAATGTAGAGAAAAAGTTAATGAAAAGATGCGTTAAGTTCACGAACCTGGAATGAAGTCTAAACACGTTTTCACATGTAAAGAATTAGAAGCCAGACCCTAGTGGCAGATTCAAGTACTGCAACCTCTGGTGTCTCATTGTTCAGTCCTAGTGGCTGTGTCTATATGTGCAAAACAAAAGATTGATCATTTTATATCTTGTGTAATTGTGCGTCTAATTCTTAAACACAAGGAATTACTTCAAACGTACAAGTAAAAACAAACAGCAGCTTTTTGTCTCTTTAATGATCTGATATTTGTAGAAGTGCATTTGTCAGGAGTAAACTCCTACCTGCACGCTGGGCACCACCTGAAAGTGCTTCTGATGAAGTCAGCTACATTCTTTGGGTTTGACTGGCTGCTTGAAACCACAGCTGCATGTTTTCATACTGGTCCAAAGCTTCTACCCATTAACTCTGCTTCATTCCATTCCTTACACATCAGTTTAAAATGTAAGAACATAAAATCTTTAATCCTCAAGCTTTATCTCAAGTCCTGACCCTGAATGAATGAACCCATGAATGGTTCATGTGGAAGATCTCTTGGACATTTGTGTTCCCCTGGGGTCTCAGAAGCACATAAACATATTTTGTCTTACGTACTAAGGTACACCTGTGGTCAACACATGAATCTAGGGTCGCTGAAGCACAAAGCCCCAGCTCCCGGAGCAGATGGGTGCACGTTGTAGACGAAGCAAGCGGTTGTTTGCGTGGTGTGTGCGTACTTATAACGGTGAGGATGAAGAGGCCTGTGGAGACCGCAGCTGTGCCGTAGAACATGATGCTGATATTGTGACCTGCGGGACAGAAGAATCCACGTGAACTGTTGACTGATGATTCAGTTACACAGGAGCTCCTCTTCATCAGGCTCATATCACTTCCTTTGATAACGCTGAGACTCAACAACAACATTAATGTTTAATTAACGTGTTTTCAGTTAAACGCAGAGGAATGTTTTGTTTTTTTTAGATCTTTGGGACACAGACACAAGAATGTTTTACCATCACATGTTTCCAGAGTCAAACGCACGCTGCTTTTTTCCTCTTTTGGGGGGATGCCATCTGTAACAGCCTGTTGTTTGTTTATGAAAGTTTGAACATGTCAAATGTTGCTCCTGACTAAACTATACATTTGTATTTGTGAGCTCTGAGTGATAATTTGATAAATATTTGATATGGGACCCTTTATGTTTTATACATGCATGTGTTGTTTGAATAACTTTATGATGAGGATCAAGTCTGCCTAGAAACAGCAAGGACTAAATTTTGATTGGTTGGTAAAGTAAAAGAGAGGAGAAGGGATTTGTAATAAATTGAGGCCTACAGGGCCTTTCATATACTTTCATACATGGACGGGCATTCGGTCATTCATTCAGCCTTTATTTCTACAGGTTAATCCCATTGAGCCTCAGGGACTCGTTTACAACTCGTTTATACTTTAAACTTGCACATGTATCATTTGTGTTTTTTATAAGAGTTTAAGTTTGAACACTGGTCCCGAGCTGTTTTCTGACTGGAAATGGAGTTGGAGGGGGAGTGTGTGTGTGTGTGGGGGGGGCGGGTGGGGGGGGTCAAGGCTCTGCTGACATTAGATTAATAAAACGAACACTGAAGTCTGGATTGGTTTCAGTTTTCAACGCACCTGTTAGTTCAGGATCATCCGGCGTGTTGGGAACCAAGACTGGAGGCAGGAGGAAGCCGATGGCCGTCCCCAACTGAAAAAACAAGAAATCAAACAAACACAGTTTAAAATGTTGAAGATTTTAGTGAAAATGTCTTTAAATATTAGTTTTGAAACATTCTGTTCTGTTGCCCTTTGTTCTTTTCATATTGAAAACTTTTCCATTACAGTATTTATTTCTTGTGAAACAGGTTTTTGTTATTGTGTTATTTCATCGGTTACACCCAGAGAACGTCCTGGAAGTGAAGTTTTCTAAACGGGACGTCCAGCTGACCTCGAAGGCTTCCTCTTCAAAACATCTTCATCTAAAGTGATGCTGGAACAGACTAACGGTCTTTAATGTTCCCAGAAAGCATTTTTAAGACCCTTCAGGGGGTTGTTCTAAAGATTAACTCACTTTGAAGGCTGCAGAAAACATTCCTTGAACATCGTCTAAGGTTCAGCTGTTATAACAATAATGAACGTTCTCTGAAGGCTCCATAAAGGATAAAAACTTGTACTGTCTAAAAGTTCCCAAAAGATTCTCCTTTTGGCTGTTCCCTCTTCATGGTTCTCCACAGAGCCCTCTTCCCCTGTCCTCTCTAACTGCATACCACTGTCCCTCATCTGGACATGTCCAAACCACTGTCCCTCCTCTGGACATGTCCAAACCACTTTATCTCCCAGTTGTTCAACATGTGCTGTACCTCTGATGACCTCATTCCTGATCTTCTCCATCCTTGTCTCTCCTAAAAACCTCAGCATCTTCATCTGACTGTCTCCTGTCTTTTGTCCATGTCTCTGTCTCCAGACAACACAGATGGTCCTTGTCTTTCCCTAAATATTAAAGGCTTCATTACATTTGGGAACGTTCTGCAGGTTGTGTAACTGAATGTTCCCTAAATATTAAAACAAACATCTTTTTTATCTGTCTGGTACTTAAACATGATTAGCATCCCATCAAAAAGGGGCACGCGGACACACGCACGCCCACCTGGTTCCCCAGCACGGCTGTGGCGCACGCGGTGGAAACCTCGCGCGGTCCGAACCACAACGAGGCGATGCGCGAGGGCAGGCCGAGGATGAACACCTGCGCCACGGAGCACACGACCTGCGCGGTCACGGTGACTCCGAAGCGCTGCGGGCTCACGCTTGCGCACTTGAGCCATGCGCCTGCGCAGTTGAGGCCGGAGCCCAGCAGGGCCGTGAGCCGCAGACCCCTCCGGTCCAGCAGCCAGGTGGCGGGCACGATGAGCGGCACGTAGGCGACCATGTAGACGATGGAGAGCCAGTCCACGGCGCCGCTGCTCACTCTGTAGTAGGAGGTGAACACGTTGGTGATGATGCTGTAGTGGATCCACTGGAACGCGTTCACCATGGAGGACAGGCTGAACACGGCCAGCACCGCGAACCGGCGCCGGTACACTTGGGTTCGAAGCCTCCTCCCGTCCTCCTCCTCCTCCGCGCCTCCTCCTCCTCCGTTCGGCAGCATCGCCTCGCTTTCATCCGGCGGGACCTCCGGCTCCGCGCGCGCTCCGCAGCTCGTGTAGAACTCCTCCTCCGCCGCCGCCCGGTCCGGTTCGGGACTCTTCGTATCGTCCGTGGTGTCGTCAGGTGCGGGATCCGCGCGCAGATGCTCCTGCACGAGCTCCCCCGCGACCATGACGGCGGTTTTTCTAGCGGAAAGGGACGACGCGCGCGCTGCGAGGCAGGAAGAGGAACCGGCAAGAGAGAGAGCAGCTTCCTCATCTGGGTCCTGAACACGAGCTGGCGCTTTAAAGAACACCTGGACAGGTGTGCAGCTAACACACGAGCGCGGGTCTAGACGATGAAGTGGTCAGAGTCGGGACGCACGCAGTAAGAGCCCGGTTCCGCTCGGCTCGGTGCGCGTCACGCGCCGCGGAGCCAATAGAAGCGCAGCTCGTGGTTCCTCATGGCTCCTTCTGCTGATGCAGCACAGAGGAGCACCACCCAGCTCTGTACGTCACATGAATGTAAAGCTGCCCTCAAATATTGACTTTTATTTGATCTATTTATGTAATTATTAATTTTGTTATGTAATTTGTGTATTATAGATTAGAATAATTAGTAAAGTTATTCATTTTGTTATGTAGTTTGAGAAGTTATTAATTTAGTTATGTAGTTTGTGTATTACAGATTAGAATAATTACGCAGAGTTATTCATTTTGTTATGTAGTTTGAGGAGTTATTAATTTTGTTATGTAGTTTGTGTATTACAGATTAGAATAATTACGCAGAATTATTCATTTTGTTATGTAGT
>JARVLU010046949.1:0-15657 GCA_031762415.1 Simpsonichthys santanae
CTGATGATCTCATTCCTGATCTTCTCCATCCTTGTCTCTCCTAAGGAGAACCTCAACATCTTCATTTCTGACACTTCTAGTTCTGTCTCCTGTCTTTTTGTCCATGTCTCTGTCTCCTGTCTTTTTGTCCATGTCTCTGTCTCCAGATCATACAACATAGCTGGTCTCACCACTGTCCTGTCAACTTTTCCTTTGACCTTTGCTGTCGACTCAAACCCAACAAACAGATTATTGATGCAAAGTTTGTTTTACTTTAGATCAAGATCTTTAGTGACACTTTTTATTTTGTTGTAAAATCGTTTTTGTTTCTGTCTCGATTAAATATCCGTCTCACCGAGCTCTGACTAGTCAGAGACATAAATTGGTGGGAGAATAAAGGAATTTGAACACATCAAAATGCACCAGTCGTGTTCGGACACAACCACAAAAAAGTTGTAACATTCTCATAAATGACACACACAGTGTCCTAATCATGTCTCAGTTTGATTATGAACCATTCTTTATTATCCCAGGCAAAATTTACCGTTTTAACTAGTGCTGGTGAGTTCATGTCTACAACTGATTCACTTTTGGACTCCGTTCAAGATGGCTGTCACAACTGTGCAACCTTAACACAAAAATGACTCCAACACAGTGAGTTTTGAAGATACTGAGCTAAAATCAGGTGTGGGCATAGCTGCGAGTCATCTTCATCACATACTCTGATGATCCGAGGTCTTTGTTCAAAACTTTATTTTTTTTATTTCAAATATCCAGTGAGGAAATGGACTTTGAGATTAAAAAACTAACACAAAATAGTTAATGAGTCTAAAGAAGTGTTTGAACTTTGAAAGAATTGTTTTTATGTCCATTTAGTAAATCACTTTTTTTTTACAGTAATTAAGATGAACTGAGATTAATTGGCTCCTCTTAACTGTCAATCATTTTGATGGTTCCCCCTCATTGTACAGACTTCTCCATTATCTCGCTTTTTATTGGACAGATCTTTAAAAGGCGGACCAAAACATTCGCTTCTGATTGGACAGCATCACTGACGTCACGCTACATTACCCGGAAGTTTTGCTCTTTCAAGCGGCTAGCGCGTAAACTTGAACAAAAATGACAGAAAGTTACTCAAAATCCAAACTTAAACGTAAAAAACCTTCAGCGGAGGAGTTCCGCTCTGAGATGTGTTCTCGAGGAGCGAAGAGGAGCAGTTTAACATCTTCATCCAGAGACGGAGGCGCGAACACGGACAGGTGAGTGAACAAAAACAATCAAATTCAAGCTGAGACAGATCATTTAACTTCATCCAGTGTTTGCCAGGTGAGAGGAAGAAAACCCGTAATCTGTTCAAATCCGGGATTATTTGTGTTTGTTTTGATTTCGGACAAAGGAGAATCCAGATGTTTTCTGGATAAAAACAGGATTTTTGACGAGCTGCTTGAAGAATAATTGACAGAAATTCAACATTATTGAAATATAAACATACATAACGCTCATGGCATGTTGACAGAGATTGGAGGTATTATCCAGAACTATTATACTTTGTCAAAGTGTTTATTGAAGATAAAAATAAATATAATTAACAGCTGAACTGTAGTTATAAAGTCAGACAGTAACATCTTTTATTTAGACAAAAACATGATTCATTTTATGGTTTGATATTTATTTTTGGTCAAAGTACATTAATCACAACTAAAACCGTTTTATTATTACAGTTTTAGAGTTTCTTTGCAGAAGAGTTTGAGTTTAACTCGTTTTATTGTTTGTTTTTTACATATTTTTTCATTTTTATATTTTATTGGTTTTTAAATATCAGCTCTGGAGTTAACGTCAAGGCCCTCCTCTTTAAATGGCTGAACATCAGATAATGTCTAAAATTAACCTTCAAGATCATCAACGCTTGCGCCGGAGCAACCTGTTATTTACCCAGAATGCATTGCAGCATAAATATCCATCTGTTATCTTTACCTGCTTCTTCCTTTGTGGATCACTGGTGTCCATATCCAGCAGTCACTGTGTGAGGCGGAGACACCTGGACAGGTCTCCAGTCCATCACAGAGACCTGGACAGGTCTCCAGTCCATCACAGACACACCTGGACAGGTCTCCAGTCCATCACAGACACACCTGGACAGGTCTCCAGTCCATCACAGGGACACAGAGACAAACGAGACAACCGTTCTCGCTCTCTCTCACCTTGGGACAATTTAGAGTTACCGTCAGTCTAACATGCATGTTTTTGTTCTGTGGGAGGAAACCAGTGTACCTGGAGAAAACCCACGCAGCACAGAGAGAACATGCAAACTCCACCCAGAAAGACCCTCAGGCTGGGATTTGAACCAGGACGACGTTCTCACTGAGAGGAGGCAGCAGCTCTACCAACTGAGCCACCGTGCTGCTCATCATAGCATAAATATCTGTGTCATAATTTGTCAGATTTATACATATAAAGTAGTCCCTCACTACTTCGTGGTTCAACTTTTGCGGACTCGTTCTGTCACAGTGTGTGTACGTAGAGTACTGTACATCTTTAAAAAAAAAATGCTGCCATTTATAGTTTTCTTTCATTAAACCTTTACTGTTGGCACTGATGAAGTAGAAACAGACAGAATGACGGGTCCAGGTGTGGTTTCTGCAGGAGGAAAGATAAAAAACATGTTAAGACAGAAATAATTACAAATACAAACATGAACATGAGTGAAGACATGTGGTCAGTTTGTCCTCCAGCAGTCTCAGCCTATAGCAGCAGAACTAAGGGACATCTCAGGAAGCCCAAGCTGACCATAACTATAGGATTTATCAAAAAGGAAAATCTTAATTTTAAAAGTCGACACTTTTGTGAACACAATGTGTGTTTAGATTTTGTTCGCACGAGACAAAGATCTCATTAAATTAAGCAAACTATTGGAGAGCCAACTATTTCCAGCCTGATGGTTTCACAACTGATCATAAAAAAGTTTTTCTAATTATTTTATTTAATTATGAATGAGTTATTAATTATCACATAACTTTTCTTATTTCTAAGAACTTTTTCAAGCCTATCTTTGAGAAAAACATCAAGTGTTTAATGTACGCAGGATAACAACTGTTTTATTTTAAACAAAGAGCCACCAGATTAAAATCAACTCATGAATAATTTCCAAGACTTAAAATGTTTGAAAAAAAAAAATCATTTGAATAATGGATAAACAAGAAATTAAAATTTAAATAGTTTGGATAAATCTGTTGAAGTGCTCAGAGAGGTCTGATGAGGATTATATTTTTAATAATAATAATCTGGTTTCAGGTCCGCTGCCCCCCCAGCAGCAACACCATGGTGGAGAACTGTGCAGCCCCCCGCCGTGGAGAGCTTGTGGGCGTGCACGCTCATGTCTGCTCTGCAGAACCTGGAGAACCAGCTCTGGGACCTGGTTCCTGATCTCCCGCCTCCTCTTGTTGCGGTACGTTCTGATCCGCAGCAAACCACCGTCGTTAAAACACTAAATTAACTCCTGTTAGAAACTGCTGCTGCGCCTCCTCTGGAGCAGGAGGTCTCAGTTCAGGGAGGAAACTCCTCGCTGAGAGTTTATTTTATTAATGACTTTATGAATGTTGTCGGTTTAGAAATAACTTCTTTAAAGCGTCCGTTGATGTTGAATGCTGCAGGGATCAGGATCTGAGGAGTTCTCCATGACGGGTTTATCAAACGCCTCATTCTGGACTAATCTGATCCTTCAGACGAGGTCTTTCATCTTTTTATTCAGACAAAAACTGAATTTATGCACAAAAAAGAATCAACAATGAAACAAGTCTGTTGAACTGGACCCGAGTCGTTCATCCTTGATCGGGTTGTGGAGAATTCCTCTCCAGCTCCTCCTGAGGAACCCCCAGATGTTCCCACATCAGAGCACGAGCATCAAAGAAAGACAGATGTTTCCTTCAGCTGCACCTGCTCTGTCCAGAGACAGGAAGTGCCTCACCTCCTCCAGGTGGAACCTGTAGGTTCTTGTTTTGTTCTGTCTCTGGGTGGAGAGGAGTTACATCACAAACTGGATCCATCATCAAATACGGATCAAGTTCTCCGGTGGCTGGACCTCAGATGTTTCCAGAGTTGGACCCAAAGATTTTCCCTCAGAACATCTCCAGGGGGAGGCGTCCTGATCCGAAGTCTGAACCACCTCAGCTGACTCCTTTTGATGAAGAGGAGCAGCGTCTCTGCTCTGAGCTCCTCCTCCTCTTGGAGGCTGAGCCCAGACTTCCTGCAGAGGGAGATCATTGGAGCTGCTTGGATCCAGGATTCCAGCTGAGGTTTGGACCAGAGAGGGACCGGATCCTGAGCTTCACCGTTTGGATGAGGTTCTGCTTCAAGTGGAGGAGTTCAGGTATCTCTGGGTTTTGTTCATGAGTGAGAGAAGAATGGAGCATATGATTGACAGACTGGTGCAGTGTCTGCAGTATTGTGGACTCTGTGCCGGTCCATTGTGGTGAAGAAGAAGCTGTAAGAAGCTCTGTGTTTACTGCTCAGTCTATGTTCCTCCCCTCACCTCTGGTCATGAACTCTGGTAGAGACTGATTGAGATCCTGGATCCAGGAGGTTGAAATGAGTTTCCTCTGCAGAGCTGGACTCTCCCTCAGAGATGGGGTGAGAAGTTCAGTTATCAGGAGAGACTCAGAGTAGAACCACTGCTCCTCCACATTCAGAAGAGCCAGTTGAGGTGGTTCTTCTGGTAAGGATGTTCCCTGGGCGCCTCCCTAAGGAGGTGCTTTGGTCATGTTCGACTGGGAGGAGACCCCGGGGAAGACCCAGGACACGCTGGAGAAACTACGTCTCTCTGATGGTCTGGGAACATCTTGGAGTCCTCCCAGAAGATCTGGAAGAGGCTGTGGAGAGAGATGTCTGGACCGTCCTGCTCAAGATTCTGCTCCAGAGACCAGAACAAGCAGAAGATGATGGATTGATCCATCTGAGGTTTTGATCCATTGATCCTCCTCCATCCCTCAGGAACTGGACTCCCAGACACCTGGACTCCAACTTTCTGGGTGAGAACCTCAGACTGAGGAGTTGCTGAAGGTCCAGACACCAACAGTACCAGATCATCTGCAACAAACAGAGACAGAGTTCACCAGGAGTCCAACCTGCTCGACTTTGTGCTGCGGTCGTGGTTCTTCAGGGACCAGATGGACTTCAGTGGTCCTGGAACCGTGACTAGACTGAACCGATTGCTTAAAACCATTTTCTTTCTCCACAGAACCCCCCAGCTCCAAATCCAGACGAACAGCGGTGGGGTGACCTCGGCTGGGAGGTCCCTCCCCTCCCAGAATGCTCTCTGCTCTGTCCGAGGTCTTCGTTGAGCCGGGCCTCCTCCCAGCTGGACCTCCCGCTTCAGACCCAAACTGCTCAGAACCCACCAGACAGGAGTCCAAACCGCCTCGCAGAGCCTCCTCAGCTCCAGCAGCAGGGGGAGGAGGCGGCATCATCATCCTCAGCGGGGCGACCAAGGGTTGGCGAAGAGGCCGGACCGACGATCCGCGAGCCGAAGGTTTCTGCTCCGGGTGGTGAAGAGGAGGAGCAGAGACAAGATGAAGAGCTGCAGAGCTGCCCGCTCTGTTTACGGGCCTTCCCTCCAGGGTAAGAGCTGCCGGATCTGTTCCAGAGTCTGTTAGCAAAATAAAATCTGAAAATGTCCTGAAGGTCCTGTGACCCCGTCTCCAGGTCCACGCAGATGGACCGGGACGGCCACCTGGCCCAGTGTCTCTCTGAGCTGGACGTGGACATGACCTGGTGAGGGGACGCCCCGGGACCCCCTCAGATGGACGAGGAACCGCCCCAGAGTCGACTCTGGAGCTGCTGACGTGTCCCCGGGTCAGGACTCTGAGAAACTGGACCTCTGGGGCTGAAGTCCGGATCAGAGTTTAGGTTTCAACGAAGCAGATGACTCAAACCTCGAGTCTGTTGTTACGTTTGGTCTGAAATAAAACAAGAGCTGCCGCTCGACGCACGAGTTTCATTAACGACAATTTTATATGAATTGGTTGCAGAAGTATTAACCCCCCTCTCCCCTCTCCTCCCCACCATTCCCCCGTCAGTTGATTGACAGGTCGAGTTTGAACGGTAGTGGAAGAAATAATTCTAGATTCAGTTAAATTGTGATTATAAAAACTGAAAAGCATAAATATTCAGGCTCTGAAGCTCTGACCTTTAACCTCAGAGAGCTCCACTTGACCTGCAGCCTCTGTGAGATGCACCTCTAAGGTCTACCCACAAGAAAGACATCATGAAGACCAAGGAACTGTCCACACAGGTTGGAGGCAGAGTTGTGGGGAAGTACGGGTCAGGTTATAAAATGTCCCAGAATCCTGAACGTCCCACAGGAGGAGCTTCAAATCCATCATTCATTCATTCATTCATTCATTCATTCATTCATTCATTCATTCATTCATTCATTCATTCATTCATTTCTACAGATTAGTCTCACTGAGTCATGACAACTCTTTTTAAAAAGAGAGACCTGGTTTAGAGACAATAGTTCAAGTCAACTTTGTTGTTTCTACCACATGTGGTACACGAGGTGGAACATTATGTACCAGTACTCGAGGTCCCAGTTACAGCCAAAAACAGCAAAATATAAAGTATAAGTAGAAACTGTAAATAAGGATTTAAGATATATGCTAAACACTAATAATGTAAAACAATACGTTGTATTAAACAGCAGCCCGAACATGAGTCTGTGGTGAGTAGATGGGTATGAATGAATAAAGCAGCGTGAGATCAGCAGCGTGAGATCAGCAGCGTGGATAAGTCACATATCGCCAATTAAAGTGGCATTACAGTGATTTTTTTCTGACAGTGGTTCTCCTGGTTAGAGTTTAGTAACTTCTTTATAGAAGCTGTTCCAAAAACTAGAGTAAAATGTGATTAAAATATAAAAGTTTTATAAAACAACAAATCAAGGTGCCATGAAAACGAGGTAAAATACTAAAACTGAACGTATTTGATGTTTCCAGACATGAAACACTGGTTTAAGGAGAAGCAGTCCTGGTCCAGACCTCAGTCCAGCAGAGAAGCTGTGGAGCTTCCTGAGGAGACAATTTGTCGTTTTGATCAGAGGCTCGTGTGAAACGAACGCGTCCGCTTTGATCAGAACTGGTGACAAAAGTTTTTCAATCATTAAAATGTCAGTTTGTGCAGCAGGACAAACCTTGATGAGATGATCTGTTGGAACCACCTGCAGTGGAGGAGGCTCTGCTGCTTCCTGCTCAACTTGAGTCGGCAGGAAACAGAAAAAACAAAACCGTTTACTCTTAATCAAGTTAATTACGAGTTAATTAGTCGGGGCTTTTACTCCAACGTGTTTGTGTTGGCAGGCGACGCTCTTCATCTCCAACTCCTTGTTGCAAAGTGTCAGTTTCAGTGATCGCTCATCAGCTCTTCTCTGCGAGGAGCTTCAAACGTTAATCAGATCATCGGCCTCGTACGGAGAACGAGCGGTCAGAGGACCGAGCTGCTGCTGGGAACCGCGCCCGAGGTGAAAAACACGAGAAAACCGCCACAAACGGTGCGGGCGAGTCCTCCGTCAATCCAGAACGCTTTGAGGTCTTGTGGTGACCAACATGTGATGGACCTCCTCCTTCTTGAACAGGAGGAGCTTGCTGCCCGAGGTCAGTCCTTTACAGCGTGCCAACGGTGGCTCCAGGTGGTCTCAACCTCACCATCATCCTCCCCCATGAGGCAAGATGAGCCAAGGATGATGTCATTTGTTTCTTCTTCTGTGGTCGAGTTGGAGTCAACAGATCCAGGACAGATACCCAGACCTCCCTCCCCAGCCCCTCCTGGTGGGACCCCAAGGGCTCTTCCCAGTGGGACGTCTAGGAGGTGATGCCTGAACCACTAGACCTCTAAGGCTTACAGCTATGACCCCCCCACCCCCCCATACCCTACGGCTGCCAGGATCTTGTTCCTTCAGTCCTGATCCAGACCTCAGGACTACAGGTGAGGGTTGGAACATAAACCAGTAACTCAACTTTCTTCACTACAACTGACCGAAGCAACACCCTCATTACTGAGAACTGAAGCTCCTTTACGTTTCTTACATGCCTGATTAATGGCACCAGCAGCACTACTAACTGTAACCTATGACCTCAACACAATTAAAAATAAAAAAACAGGTAAACAACCGTCTAAATAAAGGTTGAAAGAATTAATGAAACTTGTCCTTTAAAACAGTGGTTCCCAACCCAGGTCCTTGGGGAACACCATCCTGTATGTTTGGTTTCCCTGCTTTGACGCACCTGACTTGAAGGAGTGAGCGATTGACAGAGTTGGAGCAGGAAACAACTGAAACGTGCAGAATGGCGTTCCACAAGGACCAGGGTTGGGAACCACGGTTTTAAAGGTCCAACGAGTTGCATGTGGTGACATCTAGTGGCTGAAATTAGAACTTACTGAACGCCCCGCAGAGGTCGACTTCAGGGCCTTCGTGGCAGAACGTCCCGTTTCATCCACGTTTACAAGCCTGTTGTTTTGTAATAACAGTGATAGAAAACACAGATAAATAAAAACTATTGTTTTCTGTGTGTAGATCATGAATCATCATCACTGCAGTTACAAAACACAGCAGGTGATGAATATTTGTGTTTGTCATGTTAGTTGGAACATTTCCTGTTTTTCTTGCACCGTTCGGGTGGAAAAGGTTTCTGCACTGAATCTGGACCCGCTTCAGCTCGTCTGGTTGAGCCCGAAGCTGCAGATTTATTCATATTCTAGTAAACAGCTGGAAGTTTATTTTCTCAGAATCACAGAATTAGAAGCTGAGCATCATGATTACCTTCTCCAGTCGCCGAGTGATGCGACGCTGCGAGGAAACAAAAAAAAAAAAAAAAAAAAATCTGGAGCATCTGAGAACATTTTCTTGCTATTGTCCTGGAACAAAAGGAGAAAGGATGAGCTCAGATCACAGAAAAACAGTTTAATTTTTTTTAATAATTACACATATTTACAACAAAGGAAGCAAAGTTTAGCAGAGCTGAGAAAACAAACTTCATGGTTTTATTTAATTTAAATTCCTCCAAACGTTTGAACAGCCTTCCACTCTGAAGTTTGGATTCAAGGACTTTCAGTTCATTCATTCATTCATTCGTTCGTTGGTCCCTTCAGGAAAAATAAAAAACACGCCGCTGATGTTTCTTTTAATCGAAAAGGTCAAATAAAATTAGACGCAGCAGCAGAAAAGATGAAGTTTTAAATCAAATTCTTTCAATTCTTCGCTGGTTCTGGTCTCTGGTTCTACGCTGCAGTTCATCAAGCTCTTTTAAGTCTGGATCAACTAATTCAGAATATTAGTATAAAATTAGAACGGGCTGGTTTAATTGACTATTTATGAGTCGAAGCCTCCAAACTAACCGGCTCACGCTGAAGGCGTCAGAAACCTCAATCTGAGATTGTAGAAACGTTCAAAGTGGGTTGTTTTATTCTGTTATTCATCTGAAGTTTGGCCTGATAAAAGTTTATAAAATACAAAAAAAAAAAAAGCCTCTTTGGTTAAAAAGCAAAAATCTGTTGCATTTTGAAGATTAGATTTATAAAAAGGAGCAAACAAAGAGATGATTTCAGCTACAGGGGATCTCCCCAGGTGAAGGTAACGTTGCCGTGACTCCCGTTCTGTGTTTTCGCTTCAAACAAGACCAGAGACGTGGAAGATGAAGCCACTGCAGATGAGCACGCTATGCCCCGCCCCTTTTAGGTAAACCAGTGGAACGTTTTTCTTAAAATACAAAAACCCACCTCAGATCTTTGTTTCAGCTTTTGTACCTCTCTGCTGTTCATGAGTTTTAAAAATACGTTCGGTGCTAATAAATGATTTGAGGCTAGAAGTGTCGTAGGACACTGTGATTGACAGTCGAGTAGGCGGGACTTCTGTATCGAGGGTCAGCCCCCCGTCCCCAGTGCACAGTCTGGTTCCAAAAACACAACATGGTGGAACCCACAGAAACGGACATTCAGGCGTCATGTTTTATCGGCGGTAGTGTCTCACTGGGCTGCGACTGCTGGAAACAGTTTCACCTGGAATCATCAAACGACGGGTTTCACCAAAATCCTACGGTTTTAACGGTCCTCACTTTTTTGTAACTTTAATAAGAATCGCAGCAGGCTAGCCTCGATCGAGCTGCATGTTCTGCTGGTTTCTTACAGATTCTTTTCAATGGTACACATCTAAAGAACTTCACTTGGTATTCCTGTCCTCGTTTTCAAGTGTCAGCCATCTTGGTTTTAAAGTAAAACTCTGACGTTGAGTTTTCTGAAGAGAACCGACAAATTAAAACTCGATCTTTTTCTGCTGCTGCTCAGGTGAGTTTGTGGACAATCGTCAATGATCTGAACACAAAAGGGCTCGTGATCGGAGACTGATGAAGGATGCTTCTGATTCTTCCAGAACCTGGTTTCTCATCCCGTCTGGACCTCAGTTTAACCTTCTGACGGGTGGACAAGGTCCAGTCAGTGCAATCAGACATAACTAATTTGATCTGTGAGGCACTTCTTAAATTAAATCCATCCCTCAGTTTTGTTGGAGAAAGTCCTACAAGACAATAAAAAGAAAACTTTACCAATAAAATGTGCCACTTGCGTCAATAGAAAGGCATCGTTGATTTTAGATCCACTACCTACATTATATTACACAATAACTTAATCTTTTTATTTTGTTTGTACATTCTTGTTTCGTTCAACTCCTCTACAAGATACAAAAGAAAAAGTGCAGATTCAAATGGTTTTCAGTTCTTGGGCAGAACTCGTCGGGGGACGTGAGACGGGTTGAAATGGTTTCTTTATGACGGCAGGCACAGAATGAGACGTGAAGGTGGACGCTCCGCGGGGAAACGGGAAATAATCCCAAGGAGAAAAACCAAAGAAACTATAAAAGCAGGGAATGTTCTCACAGTCCACAGTTTCTGTTTCCCTCCTTCAGGAGAGTCTGGTGATCAACGGTCCAACAGTTCAGGAAGGAAACGCTTTGTCTTCGTTCCTTCACGACCGGTGCACTTCGTCGTCCTCGTCTTCTTTTATTCATGTTTACATTTTTTGGCTAAAACGGCAGCTTGGACGGACAGGAGGCGAGCGAGGACGCTGGTGTCTCGTTCATACGGACTCCTCCGTGGACACCAGCAGAGGGTTGATGTATTCAAACCCCTCGAACTCTGACTGGTCTATTCTCTTGATGACGTCCCTGAGGAGGAGAAGACACAAACATCAGAGGAGTTGCTCCATCACCTCACTGATCTTTGTCCTACAAATTTAAATGTCCACCTGGACATACAAACAGATGAAGACAACCAGCCAAGTCCAGCCATTGTTTTTGGTCACAGGACTGGTTTTAGAACAAACATTTTAATTTGGCAATAAATCACGTTTTAGTTCCTCATGTTGTTCCTGGAATTCAGTTTCTATCAAATGATCTAATTAACACCAGTTAGTAAAAGAGACAAGCACAGAAGGGCTGGTCCAAGTGTAGTTCTTATGTTCCAGGTGTAGTTCTTATGGTTCAGGTGTAGTTCCTATGTTCCAGGTGTAGTTCTTATGGTTCAGGTGTAGTTCCTATGGTTCAGGTGTAGTTTTTATGTTTCAGGTGTAGTTTTTATGTTTCAGGTGTAGTTTTTATGTTTCAGGTGTACAACTCAAATTCCAAAAAAGTTGGGACACAAAACAAATTGTGAATAAAAACTGAATGCAGTGACCTCTGACATCTACAGCTGATCTACAATAGATCTACAATAGATCTACAGTAGATCTACAGTAGATCTACAATTGATCTACAGCTGATCTACAGCTGATTTACAGTTGATCTACAGCTGATCTACAGCTGATTTACAGTTGATCTACAGTTGATTTACAGTTGATCTACAGTTGATCTACAGCTGATCCACAGTTGATCTACAGCTGATCCACAGTTGATCTACAGCTGATCCACAGTTGATCTACAGCTGATTTACAATTGATCTACAGTTGATCTACAGCTGATTTACAGTTGATCTACAGCTGATCCACAGTTGATCTACAGCTGATCCACAGTTGATCTACAGCTGATCTACAGTTGATCTACAGCTGATCTACAGCTGATCTACAGCTGATTTACAGTTGATCTACAGTTGATCTACAGCTGATCCACAGCTGGTCCACAGTTGATCTACAGTTGATCTACAGTTGATCTACAGTTGATCTAGAGCTGATCTACAGTTGATCTACAGCTGATTTACAGTTGATCTACAGCTGATCTACAGCTGATCCACAGTTGATCTACAGCTGATCCACAGTTGATCTACAGCTGATCTACAGTTGATCTACAGTTGATCTACAGCTGATTTACAGTTGATCTACAGCTGATCTACAGCTGATTTACAGTTGATCTACAGCTGATCCACAGTTGATCTACAGCTGATCCACAGTTGACCTACAGTTGATCTACAGTTGATCCACAGTTGATCTACAGCCGATCTACAGTTGATCTACAGTTGATCTATAGTTGATCTACAGCCGATCTACAGTTGATCTACAGCTGATCTACAGTTGATCTACAGCTGATTTACAGTTGATCCACAGTTGATCTACAGCTGATCCACAGCTGATCTACAGTTGATCCACAGCTGATCTACAGCTGATTTACAGTTGATCTACAGTTGATCCACAGCTGATCCACAGTTGATCAAAAGCTGATCCACAGTTGATCTACAACTGATCTACAGTTGATCTACAACTGATCCACAGTTGATCTACAGCTGATTTACAGTTGATCTACAGTTGATCTACAGCTGATCCACAGTTGATCTACAGTTGATCTACAGCTGATCCACAGTTGATCTACAGTTGATCCACAGTTGATCTACAGTTGATCTACAGTTGATCTACAGCCGATCTACAGTTGATCTACAGTTGATCTACAGCTGATCTACAGTTGATCTACAGATGGTTGCCACAGCCAGCTGACCTTTGAAAACACAATCATGGTGATAAGTCAGTTTTACAGACACCGAGCTAAACGAAGTGTTAGTAGCCGAGAGGCGTTGACACATGTTGAGCTCTAACAGACCACACAAGCCTTTTGGTTAAAACTCTGGCCTGAATGTCAGCACGCAGTATGTGTTCCTCCAAGGTTTGCTGCTTTTGTAACAAACATCTCAGTTTGTACCAACTCATAACTAATCAGTCCGTCTGCATCAGCCAAATTCCCACAATCCATCACTGTTCAGAGGGTGAAACTGACGCGACGCCACTGTGCAACTGTGTCCCAGGGTTTGGCTATACGCTGCATGTAGACACAGACGTATAAAAGAACTGCTGTCAAACAGATAAAGATGTTTTCTTTCATTTCGCTCATTTCTTCTCAGCGTGAAACAGAAGACGTGCAGTTAAAAGTGCTGCCTGTTTGAGTCGAGCTCCCGCCGCTGATTGGCGGCCACTTGATGAGCAGATTCTTCGTCTCTCGCAGAATGAATGTGATTAAAATTGGATCTCCTTCATGGAGGAGTCGTTAGACGGGGGTGGGGATGTGGCGCAGACCAACGGTGGAACCGTACCGATTTTCCTTTTGTCTTCCCTGAGAATGCTCCTCTTTATTAACAAAAGAATAATGACAGGTAAATGAAGTGGAACCTCATAAATAGTGGCTGAAGAGTGGCTGGGTAAAAATAAATGGACTCCCTTAGCAACACCGCTGCTTTCTTCTTCTGCAGCAACAGGCTGTTTACTCATCTGTGTGTGAGGTGGCCACGAAAACCAAAAAGGAGGCCCTCTTGCTGGGAACGGCTTTCTCCCAGCAGACACCGAGCGGGGGGCTTTGAAGCTAAAACAAAAGGTAAAACAAAAGGTGCGTTCACTGGTCAACCAGGTGGGTGGGAGTCTCACTTTCGGGGCCACCGGCGGTGTCCAACAGGTTGCCGATCCCACCCACACGGAGCGCTGGGACAAGTGAATGAAACGCTACAGTGTCTTTCTCCTCGAGTGAGCTGACTGGAATATTGATGAAGCAAATATTTTTCTTCCGTCTGATCTCATGTGAAGTACTCTCGCCGTAGGAGGAGGTCAACCAGCAGGACAACAATTAGATTTAGAGCTGGGAGTTGTTGTATTTTTTTTTTATTCTGGACTTTCTGAGAGGCAAGAAGAAAAAAAAAGACTGCAGCGATGGACTCACAAAGGAGAGGAGCGAAGCTTTGGTGGAGGACCAAAACAAACGCTGGGCATGACCAACGCCGCCTTTTCTCTTTCCAGGCTTGGGCGACTTGAAAGCGTTACCAGATGCAAAGAGAAAAACGAAGAACTGACAGAGGAGGGAGGGGAGTTAGGAGAGTTTCAGAGTTTTACCTCTGGGTTTTGGAAATGAAAGCTAAAAAAATGGTGACAGACCAGTTACAGTTGTTTTACTCCAGCTTCCAACAGAAATAGCTCTAACACTGTTTTCCAGGCCCGTTGTTCCACGCTTCACTACCTGTACAACCTCAGTAACTGTCAACATCGAGGACAGTCTCACTATAAAACAAGGTTTAACCAAACTGGGCAATTGAAAACGCACCTGAAGCCCCAAAATAACCTCCGTTGGTTAAGGCCCAGTGCAGTTCATGGCTTTGATGAGACGAGTCAAACTTTGGTATCATACTGCAGTGATTCTTCTGTGAGCAGAGCCGAGTAAAATGTTGTAAAAATAGTGAAACAGCAGACCAGAAGAAAGAAGAAGTCCTGGTGTGGTATGTGGGTTGTGGAGACATCCCTGGCCCAATGGTGGAACCACCAAGTACATTACTCTGCCCACACAGGTCTTAAAGGTTCTGGTCACCCAAGACAAACCACATCAAAGAAGGATCGTCATTGTGCGCCAAGCATTTCAGAAGCCCATGGCAGTGGGGCCTGCCATTTGGACGCAGGTACTGGTCCACATGTCATCTCACACTGTGAATCAAATGGTTTGTATAAGCCGGACTACAGGTTCCCAGTCCTCTGCAGAAGCTCCTGATGGCTACATTTGTAGTGGCACTGCAACCAGAAGACATGGAAGAGTTGTCCATGTCATATCAAGAGATGAATTTTAGTTCTCCAGTACCAAGGAAGACCACTGTGTCTGAACAATGGCACTGAGGGAGGAGGACCAAAACTGTCCATGATTTGGAGACATACAGGGTTGACTCCTGGTATCATCATTTCATGAGACGTGAGGAGGAAATTCATTCAACCTTTATTTATACAGGTTAGTCTCATCGAGCCTCAAGGACTTTTTTACAGGATGGAAGAATGATGTCAACAATGACAAAAAAAAAGACTTCAGGTCACCTCTGGTAAGAAGTTGGAGGACCCTGATGGCACGGTGCTCCTTCAGTGCATGTCTCACCCCTCATGAAACAGTCCCCTGTTAGTCCCACACCAAGACAGACATGTCTTATGGACAGCCTGTGTCATCCTGAGGTCCTCCTGGGGTCGGTGTACAATCATTAGTGTCAAACCGTCAATGTGAGTGAAAAGCTGCAGTGCTATGTGCAAGTCAACGACGCCACGACAAAGACTTGAATGAAATCTGTTTCTTGTGGTGAGAACCAGATTATTAATGATTCTGTCAAACAAATGTCGTCCACCCAGGAAAGAAACAAAAAAGTGTGATTCCTTTGGCGCTGACTGAGGAGCCAGAACTGGCATCAAAAGCCCTGAAGACCCTTCTCA
>JARVLU010046954.1:0-15648 GCA_031762415.1 Simpsonichthys santanae
GAGAGGCTCTCAGACAGATTCACAGACAAGACAAAGCAAAAAGCAAAGCAGAGACTGAGAGGAGACGTCCGCCCTTGCTCTTCTCAAGGGCGGACCTCTCGTGCCTCCAGCAGCTTACAGCACAATACATATTAAAAAGCATTATTCACAAATTATCAGATTTGAATGCATTAAAGCTTATGAAGCTGAATATTAACCAACTCTATCATCTGCATTTTGAGCTAAGTTGGTAGATACATAAAGGCCCGTGTAGCCGATTCAGTTACGAATGCATTGGTCAAACTGATCAAGGGAGTTTGGATAATTGATGTTCACTTTCTACTGCAGGAATAACTTCCTCGTTCTCTTCTTTTGTCACCATCACTGCACATTTTTTTCCCCATCTTTTTTTAACAGACTTTTTTAATTCTGGCTGCTCTCTTCCTTGGGGGTCACCACAGCAAACTAACTCGATGAAGACTTGGCTTTTGTTTTCATGCTAGATGCCCTTCCTGACACAACCACAGGCCACCGAGCTACCACAGCTCTCAGTGTGGAGCAGAGAGCTGGCATCAAGGTAAAGTTCCATTCGGGCCTTAAAATCTGACCCAGCCTGGCCCTAACCCATATTTTTTTTTCGAGCCTTACCCAAAACCGACCAATTAACTGTGATTACAGGCCTGACCCCCCCCTCCCCCCCACCCCCACACACACACACGTACAAAAAAAAAAAAAAACCCTACTTTTTTTAAATAAGCTTTTACTGCTTCCATAAACAAATCAGTTGGACATGATTTAAAAATGTATTTCAACAAAAGGAAGATATAAGATTTCTTGTTTATTGACAAGAGTCAGCAGTTCATTCTAGTTTTTATAATATTATAGTTACTAAAAGTTGGCGGCCGTGCATGTCTGGTGATCCAAATTGGGTTTTCGGCCATGTGCGTGCGCTGACACAGCGACTGAGTCCAGTTAAGCTTCAGGTGGGTCACTGGTAGTGAGCCATCTGGACTTTTTTTTTTACCTCTTTCAACCGGCCGGCCAGTCAGAGAGTGGTCAAACGGCTGCACACAGCTGGTGATCCAAATTGGATCGTCAGCCGTGCACATCCGCTGATGCAATCAAAACCCCAACACCAACGCAGCCCACCCACCCATCCAGCACATCATTTTGGGTGTGGGTCCGGGTTAGAAATGACAGCTCTACATCCAGGGCACACGGGGGAGTAGATGGTGGGGTTAGGGGCCTTGCTCAAGAGCTTAGAGTTGGTTTGGAGGCAGTTGTGGGTGCTTTACCTTTCCACACATATTTTGATGTTGCCCATCCATGGTGGGGTTGAACCACCAGCCTTCCAATCACAGGCTCACCTTCTCTAATCACTACTATTCCCTCATTTTCAAACATTTTTTGGAGACAGTTAAATTCTTGGGCAGCATGGTGGTGCAGCTGGTAGAGCTGCTGCCTCTCAGCGAGCAGGTTGCAATGAGTCAAATCCTGGTCCGGGGGCCTTTCTGGATGGAGTTTGCATGTTGTCTCTGTGCATGCATGGGTTATTTCCGGGTACTCCGGTTTCCTTCCACAGACCAAAAACATGCATGTTGGTCTGATTGGAAACTGAATTGTCCCTAGATGTGAGTAAGAGTGAATGGTTGTTTGTCTCATGTCTCTATGTGTCCCTGTGATAAACTTGTGACCTGTCCAGGGTGTCCCCCACCTCTTGCGCAGTGATGGCAGGACATGGGAACCAGCGACCCCCATAACTCAAAAAGGAAAAAGCGGGTAAAGATAATGGATGGATGGAATGAAATTCTCTAAAACAAATGAACGATTTGAAAAGGTAATATGTTTATTTTAAACGTACAGCCTATACAGCAGAGACATTTTCTGGAAAGGAAAAGAAAAGTGAAGCAGGAAGAAGGAACAGAGGATTTGAGAATTACAGTTTATATTTCCTGGGGATGCGTGGGAGATGGAAATGGTGGGATCAGCTAGGGTACTTCACAAAGTAATGGGATTTATGTGCAGCGCTGCGGTTTACAACCAGGTAACAAATGTCTCTTTCTTCCTCACTCTGGCTTTCTCACTTCATTTCTTATTTTCTCTCTGTCAGTTTGTCAGCTGTATACATTTAATATCAGGGGTTTGTTTTCTTTTATTGTTGTCCTATCTCAGTGCTTAAGATTCATCCCTTTTCTTTCAGCAGTTTTGTTCCCTGCTTCTGTCTGTGTTGCCATGTCACCTGTCTGAAACATAACTGATTTATGAGGTGAAAATGGAGGGTTCAGTTTGGGGAGATCTTTTTCTGGAAAATGTATCAATCTGAAACCTAATACATGGGATGTTTATGGCTGTACTGCACATTAACGTCCTTTATTTTTATTTTTCATGTATTTTTGTTCAAACTATAAATGAGAAGCTACTCAAACAGAAGTGGAATCCTCTGTGCTATTTTACACTGATCCATTCTGTGTTTTAAACAAGATAATACTGAGGCATGCACCTTGTTTAGTTAAAATGTCATATGCAAACTTAAACAAGAAATTGAAAAACTTCAAGAGAAGAAAAATAAAATGTGCAAAGTTTTCAAAATAACATTTATAACAACATCTTGTGAAAGTGTTGTCTACTCATTCAAAATCAGTCAAAAGAGTTTTGTCCTAAAACAGCAAATTTCAAAGTCAGAATGGAGCATAGCTGGAATAGAGTGAGCCCGCCCCTCCAAGCTGTGATGACCCCCACATGGCTGACAACCTAAACAGCTTCTTCTGCAAATTTGAAAATCAGCAATTCACACCTCCAATCCATTCACTTACTTCACTTGCTCTTGTCAAGGGCGAACACTTTTCCCCTCCTCTCCCTCCTCTGCTTTGCTTTTGCTCTGTCCTGTCTGTGAAACTGCTTCAGAGCTTATCTCTACATATCTTCCGAATTGTCATTTTTGCTATGGATTTTGTCAGCTGGTCTATCAACACAATTGAAAAAAAAATTATTGACGAGAAAACAAGCTTCAGACGAGCCGACTTGCCCTGATGACACACACGCAGCTGGATATATAATTGATTCCTGGAGTGAGAGGAGATGTTGTGTCTATTGAGGGTGTTGAAGATGCATATATAATTGGAGTTATGATAACATGTTTCCTGCTTTTTGGAATCGGCTGGTTCCTGGTTTATCAACAAACAAAGAAGTCATCGGCAGCAAATTTGGCTCTGGTCAGACTGCCTGTCTTATGTGATGGTTTACTCCATGCCTCGAGCACCTAGATGCAATTGCTTTGCGAACTAAACCACAGGATTTGCTGTTAGGATGGATCAGATCTCGGGGAATACTCTCAGGCAAGGACCAGTGGTGTGTCTACTTAATTTGGACATTTGGAATTTGTGAGGATCAGCAAAGACTCAAGGCTGATTTAAATCAGTAAATCTCTACCTGTCCCCAAAATAAATGTTGTTTATCTGGATTTGGCTCCCCTAGCTGGCCTTGACAGGCCACCTTATCTCAATTTGCCTGGAGGCCCTGTAAATTATATACTCTGCCCCCATCCCCTCCCATCAAGGAAGTCTGCAGAACTTTCAGAGGGACCCAGCTAAATAAGCATTATGTTGTCATTTCAGGATCCTTGGATTCTTTTTGGCGCTGTCCTAGGTCGACCTCGGCACCCCTCGAGAGTGTTTACGGATCTCACCAGAGTGAACTGACTGATTATACCATGCATATCAGAACTCCTACAGTACATTTGGAGTGTCCTTGGACATGCTCACCTCTCTTATTGTCTCACCTCTTCTGCAGAATGTCTGCGTCACTGTGAACATGCTTATGCGTGGGGTGTTATTTAATTGTTTTTCAATTTCAGGCTGTGTCTCCTCAGCCAAGGAGTGAGATTCTGTTAGGATTTTTTTTTGCCGCCAAATCCTATACGTCACTTTCATTACTTTTTGTCTCTCTGAAGAGGTCTCACTTGTAAATGAGACTTTGAGGTTCAATGTGATTTATCTGCATGAATAAAGGTTGAATGAATTTATTAATTCACCCACACCCCACTCCCACACAAAAGGACTACATTCACAAAAGGACTACATTCATCCCCAACCAACAACTCTACAACCCCTCCCCTCTACCCTCTGACCTTCACTAAGAAATAAGTCAATACTGTACGCTATTTCAGTGTCAGAAGACCAGCAAAGCTCCATGACCTGATAATATCCCTCCTTCTTGAACTCCTCCATCGACCATCTGGCCTCCACTTGAGATCTTCACTTGAGATCTTCAATACGTCTCTGGAGCTGTGTGAGATTCCCTCCTGCTTCAAAAATTCCACCATAATTCCGGTACCCAGAAAATGCACCATGACAGGATTAAATTACTACAAGCTTGTCGCCCTGATGTCTGTGGTTATTAAATCCTTTGAGTGACTGGTGCTGAAGCATCTGAAATGCATCAGGTCCCCTGCTGAACCCCCTGTAGTTTGCTTACCGAGCAAACAGGTTGGCAGACGATGCAGTCAATTTGGGACTACATCATCCTGGTCCACCTTGACCACTCTGGGACGTACATCAGAATTCTGTTTGTGGACTTCAGCTCAGCCTTCAACACTATCAGATCCTCCATCAGAAGCTCACCCAGCTTAAAGTGCCAGCCTCAACTTGTTAGTGGATCACCAACTTCTTGAGAGAATGTCAGCAGCAGGTGAGGCTGGGAGACATATTCTATTGCTCATGAAGCTTCAGCATCTGCACCTCCCAGGGGTGTGTTCTCTGCCCACTACTCTTCTTTCTGTATACAAACAACAGTACCTCAGCAAACAAGTCTGTGAACTCCTGATGTTTGCAGATGACAATATTGTTATTCGTCTGATACAGGACAATGACAAATCTGCATACAGACAGGAGGTGGATTGGCTGTGTACATAATCTCATTCCACCACATGCACCACATGAAATGCTAATGACAAATACATCTCTGTGACTCTGACAGACTCTGATGTGGATTGACTGATCCACTGGTGTGGTCAGAACCACATGGAGCTTAACTTGCTCAAGACTATGAAGATGACAGTGGACTTCCGGAAAAGCCACCCCACACACACACTGCCTCCCCCAACCATCCTCAACAACGTCTACTGTGGATCACTTCCGGCTCCTGGGAACCACCCTTTCTCAGGACCTGAGATGGTCCTCACACATGGATTCAAAGTTCAGGAGAAAACTTAGCAGAGATCATACTTCCTGCACCAACTCAAGATGTACAACCTACTACAGAGCTGCTGGTCATCTTCTACACAGCTATTATTAAGTCTGTTTTGTGCACATCCATCGCTGTGTGGTATGGAACATTCACAAAATAGGACAAGTCCAGACTGCAACAAACAAGCAGTTCTGCAGAGAGGATTACCGGGGCTGACCTTTTCTCAATCCAAGACTTGTACAGGTCCAGGGTCATAAAAAAGAGCTGGTAACATCTCTGCAGACCCTCTCATCCTGGACACAAACCATTTAGACTTTTCCCTTTATGTTGGTGCTACAAAGCACTATTTGCAAAAAACAGCTGCCACAGAGACAGGTTTTTCCCCCAGGCGGTCTCTGATGAACACAATAAATACCTCACAGCCCGAGTTGTCAGCTACTCTGCTGTGCAACAAAATAAGCACATTTGCACTACATGTACAGTACATACTGTTCCTATTGTCATTTATTCTATTTCCTGATGACTGGCCACAGTTAGCGCTTGTAACGGAAGTCAAATCCCTTGTTTGTGCATACAAATTTGTCCAATAAAGGTGATTCTGATTCTGAAAAATGAGTATCTAAAACAAAAAAAACAAAAAAATCCAAGTAGGTAATTAATGATAAAATGGTGGTTTCTGGACTGGATTTAAATCAGAGAGTTTACATGATCAGTAATTATTGATGCTGCCTTTTTAGCAACAATCACTCCTCATATGCATAGATCTGTATGAAAAAAAAAATACATATATTAACATCATGTGCATACTGAATGTACAAGTAGCAGCATTGAATGAAACCTTTCTTGGTTTAAAATATGTTAACTTAGTCTGTTTTGTCTTTTATTTCCACATATAACCTCTCTCAGTAATAAAGGAAGACTTTACATAAAACTAGCATCACACCGATGGAGCACAATGTCCTTCCAGAAGATTTACTGCACTAAGAATCAAAAACATGCATGTTAGGCTGCCCAGGTCTCCCTTTCAAAAGAGATCTGTGATCACAATGGGATTTGCCTGGTTAAATAAAGGTATATAAAATAAGAATCATTACAGATGACAACTGGTTTTCATTTTCTCAAAAGAGATTCATATGCAATTAGATTTGCCACATGAGGAATTCCTCTACCACTGTAATATCACTGAAACACATTCTGTAAGAGTTGTAATAATTATTAATCATCCAGCTCATATTTTAACTTCACAACCGAAACAATGTCAACAGATTCAAACACAACAGTGTGATTTTTTTTTACCCCCAGAAATACAACTTTTTGTGGCATTTTTGTGTTTAATGTTTGCTCTACTTATGTCAACAGAAGGAAGAGGGAAGACAATGTGTTTCAAGTGTAATGCTTTTAATGAAAACTGGGTCTGTTTGTTAGAGTTTTCAAAGCTTACAAAAGTCAAAGCTCTTAGAAAACATCAAAAAGTCTATAACGTGTATTGACTTTTTAATTATTTAACACAACCTCACAGGTTGGCTATGGTTAGAGAAAATATCAATTCAACATTTCTGCAGTTTAATGTGGTAGAGCTTTATTCATCACAATTTTACTTTATTGTATATTATGACTCTACAAATTTTGATGCTGCTAACTACTGAAAAGAGTTAGTCAGATTAAAATCTTCCTTCACAACCAGATACTCTTACAAGTGAAACCCATTTTTTTAATTTATTTTGCATTCGATCCTACATAGAACACAATACAAACATATAGGATCACATGAGCATGTTGAAAAAAATGCTCCAAAATTAGATGGGAAATGTGAAAAACATGCTTAGTGAGAATCTCAAACATTTGATTCAAATATTGGCTAATTTTCATTGATTTTGTGCAAAAATATTTATGTTACACTTTTAAATAAGATGTATGTCATGAGTGTATTCATTTTTGTATGTTTTATTTTCTGTGTAGTTTAACTTGTCTCATTCAACTCATTCAGTATTTTGTATTCCATACACTAAACAACATGTCAAGCTTCACAGATTTGCTCCTCGATCCCTTTGCATGAGCGGCAAAGAAAAAGGATTTTGTCAGTGACAGGAGTTACAGGAAAGCAGAAATCCAAAGCTCAAATCTCAGGTTGGGATTCTGATCTAAAAGATAGATAATCCCTTTGTCTGTGTGCAGTGAATCAGACAAAGTGACATGACTTCATCAGACCAGAGTGATGCTGCATGAACAAAAAGGAAAGTGCTTGGGTTTTATATGTTTTACTAAATGTAACAGTTTTAAATGACAACATTAAAATAATTAAATAGGTCTGATCTCTTTCAGAAATGTGAACCTAATCAGGCACTTTATGACACTGACCCAATTATATGTTTCCAATTAAATAGTTTTGAGCTTAATTACATTTTTTCATCAAATATTTTATGCTCACTTTTTTTGTTTGTGTTATTTTTTTAAACTTTCACAAAATTTCTTAGCAGCTTTGCATTTTTTAATATGCTGCTGTCAGGAATCAGACTGATTTGTAATTATTTAAACAGCTTCAGTCTTTTCAATGACCTTACAAGTTTTAGTTTGGAAACTGGCCGCTTTTTGACTCTAGTTCTACTGCCAAACTGTTTTCAGAAGAATGTGCAAATTTGTTATGCTATTTTGATCCTTTGACAATTTAAGCATAAATAGATTATCACATTCAGTAGGAGAATTGGACTGAGGAATTCAGACTCATCACAAGAAGCTTGAGAAAATAATTACGGTAAACATTTTCTTACCACAAATTTCTGACATGGCAACAAAAATCTACTCACACAAAACTAGAAGGATCACAAGAAGCATGTAAGTACGGAATCACAAAGAGAAACTCCCACCAGTGGTCACTGCTCAGTTGACTACTCTTTCTTTGGTTTTATTTTGTGTTTAGCAGGCAATTATGATCATTACCACCACTAACTGGTAAAGAATGTGGACTGGAACGACACTTAAAAAAATACAAACGTATTCGTTCAAACATATGTATTTTTCAGATATTGTATTAAAGCCGGAGTACCATTAGATTTTGAATTCTGCAGTAAATCAACTGGATCAAATGTGACTTTTATTTTAGCGAGACTGTTAATCAGTTGAGTTCTTTCATATATCTGCAGTTCAATATCACATGCTCTATGGTCTCATTTACTTCACAGTATTCACATTTACCTGTATTATATTTCTCAATTATGAATAATGTTCTGTTATGTTCCGTGTCCAAATCTGAGTTGTGATATGAACGTTTCCTCCCTCCTGTTTCTTTCAACTCTCCTCATTTTTCCTGTTTTTCATTGAAGTATATAAAAGCATTTACTTTTTCATTCTTCTTCCCATTGTTTTTATCATCTTTCCCTATTTTTCTTTTTCCTTTATGATGCTTTTTATTTCTGCTCAACTGAGTTTTATATCCATTTCAATTAAAATATGTCTGGTCGTGTCTTTTGCGACTTTGTCTGCCATTTCATTTCCTTTTGTTCCTATATGAGCTGGTATCCAAACATAACAGTCTAACCCATCATTTTTATTCTGTACAGTGGTTATCGTATTCCCGTCTGCTTTCTGAACAACTATATTTCTAACTGAATAATGAAGATCTGGAAACTGAACAGATAATTGATCTAAGTGGTTATCCTCAACCCATTGAACACCGAGTAATATTGCAACCATGTCTCCTGTGTAAACTGATAATTTCTCACTGATTCCTTTCCCTATTTTATTACCAAATTCTGGAGCCATGAATGCTGCCCCAACCCGATCTGCTGCATCATTTGATACATATATGTTTATTTTTACATATCCATATTATTGGTTTATGTATTCTATAACTGTATTTGAGTTTAAAACATTTTTATTTCCTTTATTTTCTAAAAATTCAGATGCACTATTGGGTTTGTGAGTATCCATGGTTGTATTATTAGTGTAAGTACCTAGCTACTGAAATGAAACAGAGATGTTAAGGATTGAGGCTGATAAGAAAATGAAGAACAGCTGAGCTGAATGCTGACTAGGAGCAGGTGAGAGTAGAAGAAATTGACAGAGGAATAAGTATTGACGCACAGGAAACGCAAGAAATACGCAAATGAACATGACTAAACAACCAACACATTAAATATCCCTAACATAATAACGCAAATGTTAAAAATAAAACTAACACAATCACAGATCCTGACGTACATAAAAAAAATAAATAAATAAATAAAAAATAATAATAATTTGCTTCAAGGTAAAGCTCCTGTTCTTTACTCCAGCAGTTTATATCACATTACTTCTGTTTCTGTGGTCTGCAGAGGAGTTTAGGGAAAGAAGATCAAAACACACTTATGCACAACCACTTGTCTTTTTCTTTGTCTCACACAAACTTGCAGGCGGTGGCCCTGCTCATGTAGCAAAGACAAACACACACAGCCTAAACAGCGTTTCTCCGAGGCTGTGAGGTCCAGACAGATTGGTTGTTTTTGCCAAGTCCCAGAGCCCCGATGCTGGGCAGACGGTTATTATTGTGGCTGCTGTGTGTGTGTGTGTGTGTGTGTGTGTGGGGGGGGGGGGGGGTTTTGTGGCTTTTTGCCTGTGCTGACTGCACTGTCGGGATACGATTGATCTCAGCTGCAGGAGCCCAAAAGGAGAGGTGAGGAATGCTGCGGCTCTGAGAATGAAAACACCTATTACCCACAATGCAAGCCGTAAGATCTGTACAGACTGGTTTCACTTCCTGATGGTTGATTTTACAACCGATCAGTTTTATGACTGATGAACAAAATCAACGCATGGCATTTCAAATGCTAAAGGTGATGACTTTCTAGTTTTATTATGTTACAATTCATAATTTCTAAAGCATGGTCAAGCATGGTCATTAAACAAATATATACTGTATATATATGAAGTAGCTTAATGTGTATTGTATTAGAGTTAGAAAATTAGAAAGAGTTATTCATTTTGTTCTGTTACACGTAGATAATTATTGTTTTTGAATTGATTGTTTGAAAAAAGGAACAGATATAATAAGATTTTTTTTTCTTCCTTCTGGTACCTTTCATTTTATATTTTGTATTTGTATCATTTATGGGATTGTTTGGTATTGTATTTTTTTAATTATTCATTAAAAAAAAAAGAATACAACATTAAATAATCTCTTGACACAAGTCATACAATATAAATTTAAAATGAAGGGTAGCAGAATGAAGAGAGTATCTTATTCTATCTGCCCCCTTTGTACAGAACAAATCAATTCAAACAAGAAAACCTTCAATAAACAAGAAGAAGAAGAAGAAAAAAAAATAATAATAATAATAATAAGTCAAGAAACAAGAAGGAACAACACATGTAATTATCAACTATGAAACTAGACAAGATATACTATTATATATATATATATATTTTTGCAATTTTTTTTAATCATATTCTTAAATGAAGATATTGATTTTGCATTTTTTATTTCAACCTCCAAATTGTTCCACAATCTAATTCCTTGGATTGAGGTTTACCAAATGAATAAATTTATAAATAAATAAATAAATAAATACAATAAATAAATGTGCTTTCTAATTTAAAGTATGTTTTAAATCTGTTAAAGTCTGTTTCTGTGAAAAAAGTTTTGAACATTAAATATCTGTTGTAGACATCTCTTTGAATAGCCTAAATTTGGGCAAAAAATAATGAGTTTAATTTTGACCAAATTGGTGAGCTAATGACTACTCAAAGTGGGACAAAGAAATTGCTACCATCTTCAAACTCAGATATAAAAAAAATAAAGTGGTTTATACAAATCCTATTTTAGTGACTTTTACACAGTCATCAATTTTGCTCTGCATTGTTTACTTGGCTCTCTGTGGTTATATGCAAGAAAAAGCATCTAGCTGTAGCATTTCCGGTGCAGCCTGGGTCACTTTAGATATTAATATCCTATAATTTCTGCTACAACCACAAAATGCTAAACTAATAAATGGTAAATGGGCTGTACATATATACAGTATAGCCCTTTCCTGAGTGGTGTAAATATTTGTTGGAAACAACATTTTTGAGACTAAGGTTGTTTTAAAATGGCAACAGTTTTTTTTTATTTTTTTTATTTTTTTGTGTTTTTTTTTTTTTTTTTGGTCCCCACTTGCACTAGCTGTTAGCTCATCAGTCTGCTCAATGAAACTATTGTTCAACCTGAGGTCATCAAAAAGCTGGTAAGATATTGTCTATAACTTTTCCACTAAACCTTACCTAAATATATATGGTACAGGTATATATCTGCACTATCCTCCTAACATTGTGTCTTTAATTACATGTTTCTGTTTCAGTAGTATATTTTTATATGGATTATGTTTCCTTTATCTTATTCTACTTTATAGTTCATTTCAGAAATGTTTTATGTGGTTATAATGATTATTGACCTTTCTTCTGCTTCTTTATATTTTTCACACATTCAGCTCACAATAAAGCCTGATAAGAAACTTGGTGTCCAATCTCATTGATGTCTTATTGCTGCTGTTATAAATATCGAAACTGAATATTTTTGTTTTAGTCATGGAAGTTCCCAAGATGCATATTTCTTCCTGTAAGTGAGCAACAAACATGTTCAAATAAACAACCTGCACTTTAAGGACACGCTAGCGCTAGCTCAACTATATTTTTGTAACTTGGTCACAATCAGCGACTTGCTTTTTAAGTGCTTTACTTTTTTTGGTGATGCAATAAATGAGTTCCCTAAACTCTAAACTAAACTCTAAAGCCTTAGAGGTGATAGCCGACAGATTGTGTTACCTTTGATCAAAGCAAAGGAAGGCTGTTTGCTGCAATGGGAGAAAAAAAAGTGCAGTAGAGCTTTTCATCTACAAAAGATGGCAAAAGAAACAAGAAATTACCAAAAATGTCAAACTACTACTGCTTAAAGGGAATATTAATCTTTAATTTTATAGCGAGTGTGGAAGGTAAGATTGGCATGTGGGCTGCATTTCCAGTTGAGAGCCTCTTTTCAATGAATTCAATCATTACAAGTTTGTTTTCTCTTTGCCATGCTTGTTTCAACAGCCTCTGTGGCCATGAGAAATGTAGGATCATGAAAGAAGCCCTTCATATCGCCTCATAGCTGCTCAGCCACAAATTCTGCATTTATGATTTATAGAAAGCTTGGCTCATTAAATTGGACAAGGTCCTCCATTACTACACTTAAATAACTAAATACAACTGACAAAAATCTGCACAAAATACTTTAAAGCACATACCTGGAAGTTTTTACTGATCTAGATCTGAGCTCACTGTATTTAGAAAATGAGGTTATAGAAAAAAAAAAAAAAAAAGAAAAAAAGAAAATATTTGAAATACGATGCAAAAGTATGGGTCTTCCCTTTGTGGCGTTATCAGTTTGACCGTAACAAACCTGACAGGGCTGTCAACGGTAACAATGTTGTCGTAAGTAACAGAGTTTCTGGGTGGTGGCATGTAGATGGACAGAGCGGTGCAGAGAGAATTGGAGATAACAGGGAGCGTGACAACTGAATTACAGCTGACGGCCCTGAGATGAGCTCTCAGCAATGGAAAAACTAGACAGACAACGCTGCACACAGGGAGGCTGGCAGGAGATAGAGGCGCAGAAAGGAAATTTTATTGGAGAGTCGAAAGCCGGGGGAAGAAAAATACACAGACAGAACGGAAAGCAGAAAGAACAAAATATACAGAAGAACGAGAGAAGATGAGACAATCCTTGAGTAAAAAGAGGGAAAACACTTTACAAAGAGAGAAAGAGACACAAAGTAGGAGATTCCTGAGCCAAAGCACTGCAAGCATGCAGAGAAGTCAGATAGAGTATCAAAGAATAAAATACAGAGTGAATAAATCAAAGCCAGAGAGTCAATGGAAAAGGAGAAAAACCGTGGCTGTGTGAAAGCATGGATGTCTGCAGCATTTCAAGCGTTTGTCTTTTTAGGACTTGAAAAAGTACATATTAAAATACTCACATGTGGTATTTGTGAGCACGAATTTGACCGACTTGTCTTCGATGTTACACACATTTCGGACAGACACCTGGCAGGTGTAATCAGCAAAGTCCTTGGGTCTCAGGTTTTTTAGTTTCAGCACCTTGGTTTCACCCTAGATGGGACAACCAACACACACAACATGCATTGAGAAATCATTTCTAACCTATTTATTTTACAAGTATTTAATTAAAACCAACACTTTAAACATATTTTGTAACTACATTTTTATTGCATTGCAAATAACATTACATCAGTGATTATGGGTTTGTGTTTTTTGCAAGCTCTGAAGATAAACACCATCTCTTCCACTCTACATACGGACTTAAAATAAACGAAAGACATATTTTTCTACATGGAACCATTAGGAAAATTGTTCAGATCGTCAAAGGATGGTAAACAGAATAAAAAAGGAACAGCAAACTATATAACTCTTGCATGTAGATTAGTCTTGAAAAACTTTTTTTTTGGATTGGCGGTTAACATAGCTGGCCTTCATTGGCAGGTTAACTATGTGACACTATAGTAAACATTTACAATACAAAACATAGTATTTTTCAATTTGTACATATGCAACATGGATTATTAGTCATGAATGCCTAAAATGAGTGGAAACATTGTTTTAAGCGATGAAGGCTAATACTTAATTTTTATGGCTAATGTTAATTTTTAAGAAATTGGTAAAAAATGAACTGTTAAAGAACTATATATGAAGTGGTTGTAAATGTAATGTTTTGAGTTTGTAAAAGTTGATTATTCATTTTTGCTTTGTTACTTATAGATAATTGTTTGAATTGATTGTTAAAAGGGGGCAGATTAAATAAGATTTTTTTCTTCTTTCTGCCACCCTTCATTTTATATTTGTTTTTTGTTTTCATATGAAATTTTGTTTATTGTTATAATTTTATAAAATGAATAAAGAAATAATAATAATAATGATTATCGTATGGGTGCAAGCTGCACTTGGATAACCGAGAAGAGAATGCATTTTTTATTATTTATGTATTCATGTACTGAGCACACTTGTGTGTTTTTTTTAACTACTAAAAGGTAACTCATGTTCAAAGGTATTTCCAGATGTCAAATAATCTCATTCAAATCCTTAAATTATGAGGCATTACAAATTGTTCTAGGGTTATTGCAAAACTAATGTTCAGAAAGCAAACAAACAAACAAAAAACTTTACAGAGGAACCAGTAAGTATAACATGGAATCATTTTGACTTCCAAACAGGTAAAATATCACTGTATACATAATTTTGTTGTTTGGTGTTGTCCCATTGTAAAATAATATAGAAAATGTCTTATAAAGGCCATTTATGTTGCTGAATTTGCCAAAGACTGCAGGATCTCATAGTTTAGACAAACTAAGGTGGGATTTTACAAGATATAGTGGTTGTTTAAAAGTAACCTTATGGAAGCTTAAATAGTTTTATACCATTTGTCTCTGGTTGCAGCCTCATAGAAATAGTTTTAGCCTATGGTGGTGGTGGTAGAATTAAAAGCAGGAAGTGACTGCACATTTGGAAGTGTGTCTATTCTGCACATGTGTACCTGAGTATAAAGAGGCTCATAGATGTCCACTCCATTGTCCTTGCTCTGCTCTATGGTCCTACTGCCACGTTTCCAGATGAATCGTGCAGGAGGGTTGGAGTTGACAGTGCAGCGAAGGAACACAGTTTTCTCATGATAGAAACCAACGCGTATATCGCCGATGGTCTGATGCACCGTGAGAACTGGAACATCGAGGTCTGTAAAAACAAGGAGCAAACAACTCTAATCACAAAAAGTTTGATACCACAAAAAAAGGAGCAATACTGGTTTCATTTTTTCTCTTCACAAAAGTAGTCGCATGGGGCTATGAATACTAGTGTTCTTGTTTTTGCACCAAAGATTTGGAAAGTTTTACACCAGATACCCTTACTGATGTAACCTGGGCTTAAACCTGCAGCCTCAGGACTAGAAGATTGCACTATTAGCCTCATCACAACCCAAGTTATGGATGTCAATGTTTAAAGCAATTTAAAAAAATCTAGAAATATCCAGATTAAAAATCTCTCCAGAAAATGTTGCTTAAGTTGTCTGACAGGAATGGGGTTTACTGTGACACAACAGCACACTGGCTCATTGTGCAGTTTGACTGAAGAACCCACCCACGCTGACCAAAACCATCTGAATATTCACCTGTTTTCAACCTTTATTTAGGCAGGTTAATCTCATTGAGCCTTGAGGACTCATTTACAAGAGAGACCTGGAAAGGTCAGATAGTGTATCAAAGAATAAAATACAGAGTGAATAAATCAAAGCCAGAGAGTCAGTGGAAAAGGAGAAAAACCTTGGCTGTGTTTAGCACAAATGGCTTAACAATCAGTGCATGTTGCCTTTTCCTTCACTTTCTGTGACTCTCCCACTCATAGATTTTTATAGTACTTTTTCATGTCACTTTTCTGTCATTTCTACCTCATGCCCCCCCCCCCCCCCCCCCCACCCCCCCCACCCCCCCC
>JARVLU010046964.1:0-15637 GCA_031762415.1 Simpsonichthys santanae
GCTGGACTCTCCCTCAGAGACAGGCTGAGAAGTTCAGTTATCAGGAGAGACTTGGAGGAGAACCACTGCTCCTCCACATTCAGAGGAGCCTGTTGAGATGGTTCATCTGGTAAGGATGCTCCCTGATGCACTAGGGAGGTGCTTCAGACATGTCCAACTAGGAGGAGACCCTGGGGAAGACCCAGGACACACTGGAGAGACATGTCTCTCAGTTGGTCTGGGAACACCTTGGAGTCCTCCCAGAAGATCTGGAAGAGGCTGTGGAGAGAGATGCCTGGACCTCACTGATCAAGATGCTGCCTCCAAGACCTGAGTCCAGAACAAGAGGAAGATGATGGATGGATGATGAATGGATGATGAATGGATGGATGCATGGATGAATGGATGGATGCATGGATGGATGTAAATGAAGAACAGATTACATCCTTGTTTCTGTTTAAACCCTCTTCACAGAAACGACTGCCTCCACAGCTGATGTTCCTCCAAGCAGAGGATGAAAACCTGAAGTTTGTCCTCCAGCTCAGTCCTTGAAACGTTCATGTGTCTGTTCGGTCATAAACTCGTTCTCTACACACGTGACCACGTCACAGGCAGTCTGGGCTAGAAGCTGATCCACGATGACGTGACAGAACTCTGTTGTTGTGTTTCCAGCAGGTTTTTTCCCGTGTTGCGTAAAAGTGTGACTCAGCACTTTCACTTGTCCTCGAGCCAGTTGTGCTTCTTGTTGAAATGAGAACGGAACTCCTCGTCATCTCCACCAAGGTTTCTGTTCAACACGTGAGTGTGACAAGGCTTCTGATGGGGGCGAGTTCTGACTAAGCTCTTCTCAGCCAGAGGAACAAAAGTTGCATCAAAGTAAAGATGATTTTTAGTTTCAGCCTCTAATTAGATTTGGTCATGTATTAACTGAAGAAGATGATCCAATATGCCATGTGAACCTCTGCTTTCAGTATCTGGTGTGGTTGCCCCCACACCTTCAGCTGTTAGAAGTTACCCTGGGGTAACTCCTCTGACTGATGAAGTCCTCTGGATAGAGGGTGAAACACCTCTATAAAACATGAACTGTCCAGATGACCCGACTGAGAATTATTGGATTTAGTACCTGGATGATTGAGCATGAACTTTGTTACCCTGGGTCCTTTGTGACCTTGTGAGTGCTCCACACCTTGCTCTTGGAGTGATGTTTGTTGGTCCACCACTCCTGGGGAGGGAACAACGCTCTTGAACCTCCTCCATTTTTCCACAATGTGTCTGACTGTGGATCAGTGGAGTCCAAACTCTTTACAGATGTTTTGTGACTTTCTCCAGCCTGATGAGTATCAACAACTCTTTATCTGAGCTCCTCAGAAATCTCCTTTGTTCCTCCAGGATCCACTTCCACCAACATGTTGAGAAGATCAGACGTGGATCGATCCTATTCTTTAAATCAAACAGGGTGATCACTCACACCTGATCTTCATCCATTGACTGAAAACACCTGACTCTAATTTCACCTTCAAATTGGTGATAATCCTGGAGGTTCACATACTTTCAAGCACCACTGTTTGTACAATGAAGTAGATGGTACAAATGAAGAGCTCGAGGAGCATTTGAACTAATACGCTGGTAAATGGACTGTACTTACAGTATAAAGCTTCTGTCTAATGAAAATAGAACTCTTTACAACACAATCTGAGCTTTGCCTCCAACACACACATTCAGACAGCACGCTACTACCTCTCTACAAAGATGATCTGAACCTGCAGAGACCAATCAGAGCTTTAGATCTCATCCATACACTCGTCAGGTCCTGTAAAACCTCCAACAACCAGTACTGTTACTCAGTTTGATGTTTGTGGCGTTCCATTGTGATAAAATAAAATGTGGGTTTAGGAGTTGTGCAAATCCTTTGACACAATGTCCAGCATTATTCAAGTTGAGGATGTACACCTGGCACAAGTTCACGTCTGTACTTATGATGAAAAGGTGTGTACTTGTTAAAACAAATGTACTAATCACATTTAGTAGTTTGTCTGTACCATAAGCTGTGTAGAGTCCACGTGCACCTACATTATTCACAGTACTGGACTGCTAGAGGACAAGAATGTCTAAGAGCAGAGTATTCTGTTGTGCCTCAGGGAGCTGGAAGCAGTTTGTTACCTTGACCAGGTGAGGTCGTACTGTCGTGACCAGGGACGTGTAGTTCTCCACCACGGGGGGGAAGCCCACGGTCAGTTTGGCCTTGCAGAAACCAGAACGTTTGAACACCAGGTCTGACTTTGTGCACCAGGGGACAAAGAGGCGGTAGTTTTCCACGCACGCTACCACGTCATAGATCTCCTGCATGGAGTACCTGCAGGACAGGGGAGCGTCAACGAAAGGTCAGCGACCGGGAGACATGTGGCACAACGTTAAACAAGGACACGGCTCATGGGTTAGAAAACGCTGACTGACGTCAGAGGAGAGCGAGGACACAGAGAACAAGCGCACAACGAGCAGTAAGAACAAACAGGACAAGAAGAGGCAGCGTGTTCTGAGCTGGTGTTCATCTCCAGCTGAGAGCAAACAGCTGCCACCTCCTGCATCTATTTATACCTGCAGATTTAGTGATCATGACCTCCCTGTGGGACTCAGGAGAACATTCAGTACCTCACCCATACGTGACTGAAAGGACAAACCAGTCCGACTCTGAACGCCCCCTCAGTATTTACCTTTGTGTCACTGCCAAACTTCAAAGAGGCAGTAAACTGGACTTTTTGTCATCCAGCAGTGGAACGCTGCCGGTTCAAGTGCTGGCTACTTCATCTGGACGAGTGCTGCCAGACTTTTTAAAGACTCCAAGTGGATGAGTGATAAGAAGGTTGTTGTGTACAACTCACTCCAACCACATTGTGTTCATTGTTGGTCTTGTTCAGAGCCAAGCCACAGTTTCTTTCCTAAATCTTGTGTTTTAGTGAAAAACAGCAGAACCTAAAGGGAGAGAAACGCTGTCGCTCATTAAACCGCGCCTGGAAATGATCTGCAGGCAGGAACGTTTCTATTTACTGTGAGCAGAAGCTGTTTTTCTGGATATTCTACAGACACTGCTTCACAGTGGAACCAGCCGAGTTTAAAAACCTCCATTTGTAAACCGCTTTTAAAGTTCATCGTACAATGAAGCTCCGTTTGGCATCTCTCCACGTCAACATACACGAGTAAAGAAATAGAGTTTAAAAAAGAGGAAAACAAGATAAAAAGGAGTAAAGTGAGCGAGACACTAGCTCAGGGTGGAGTTGTGGGCGATGAATGTTTCGGTGAGCAGAGCTCTTGCTTCTGTTGACAGGGCGGGTGCCCTCTTTGTATAACGGTTCGATCTTACATGTTATGGGCTGGCATGAACGAAGGATGTGACCATGGTCACAGGCGGCTGTTTGGTAAGAGTTGCAGTAAACTCCTGATTAAAGTGGAGGTAAATGAAGGACTCTGGTGGGACTGAGATACTGACGACTCCTCTCGGCATCTCGTTCAGTGTCGGTGCGAGTGGACGTACCCGATGATGCGCCTCTCGGAGTACTCCTTCCTCTTGGAGAAGGAGTCGGTAAAGTTGAAGAAGCTGCGTGCCGGGAGCACGACGGCCCGGCGTGGCATGGCCGGTCCCAGCAGGGGAGGGACTCGCGTCATCAGGATCCCACATGACGACAGGTATCTGAGGACACAAGGTGAGTCTGAGTCAACACACAGACGGTCTCAGTTTGGAAACCTCGTTGGATTTAACTCAGTCCAGCCGCAGATAAATCCATGTCAGTCCCGCAGAGAAACATTTAGTGGAAACCAAACCTTCATTAATCACAAACTCCAGCGTTACGCGACCTGACTTTATGGTCAGATACACCATTGTTTTCTTATTTATTATTGTTCTGTGAGGTTTTCTGTAAATTCATTCTTCATACTTTGTGCCATTTTAGACATTTGAGACTCAAAACGTTCGGCTCATTTAGGAGATGGGTGCTATTACTGTTGCTTTCCAAAACGTTACGTTTCCATATACGGTACTGTATTTACATTTATCAAATATATCTCATAGAAACATGCAAATACCTCTTCAGTTCCTTCAAAAGCATTTTTCTCTTTGAAACCATCTTCAGCTACTGGTTCCATTCTGGTCTTTTCATTACTTTCAGCTAGCCACCCGCTGCTTACACTTAGCCTTTTGCTGCTTTCAGATAGCCTTGTGTTTTTTTTAAGCTAGATAGGTTTTATAATTGCATCCTGTGAAACAACAGCCTTCTGCTACTTTCAGCATTTTTACTTTTTAATTAATTTAGTTTTCAACAAGCCTTTTGCTAGCCTTCAGCTTCTACTTATAGATATTTTAATTATCCTATAATTGAGAATTCTTTAATTAGCCTTCTGCTACTTCATGCTTTTAGCTATTTTTTAACCTAGCTTTTATGTTCCATTAGTTTTTAATTTAGCCTTTTGTAACTTACAGCTAGCTTTCAAATAGTTTTGACTTTGTGCAACTATTGTACCCCATGTTTTATGATGTGGACACATTTTAAGACCCAGGACTCCTTGAAGGAATGCATGTCGCCCGTCGACCTTCATGCCAAAGTCTTAACTCTCCAACTCAAACAGTGGAGCCATAAAAGACAAGAAACACGGATAACCACGAGGACTCAAACACACAGAGAGAGGAACCTGCTTGTTTCAGGCGTTGATGTGTGAGAAAAGTTGCAGACATCCACATCTGGACAATTTATCACTCAGACATCGAGGACACACAAACTAAATCCTGATGACAAATCTCTTTTTTAAAAACAAATATTTACAACACCAGCCCTTTATGGCCTCCTGTAAAACTGGAGTGTGAACTGTCCACTGCAGGAGACGCTAGTTTAGAACAACTCTGATCAAGTTAATTGACACCTCATCTTTCTGTCGGTTGGTCTCATGGACAAACTCTTTTGGTTACGATAGATAAAGTGTTGTGTATAAAGGTAAAGACGTAAACAGAAGCACTTTCTTTGCTCATGTCAGTGATTATCCTGAGCCGATCCAGTTCAGACGCAGAAAGTTCAACAAGGTGAAGCATCGTACTCCTGCCTCATCAGTAAAAATCACTTCTGTTCGATTTTCTTCTCTCCCTGAGCGTCGCTTGTCTGCAACAGGAAGGACAGTTATAAAGAAACCAGCCTCCCTTTAGAGCACTTGAACTGCATTCATGAATCTGTGGACTGAAACAAATCATTTATTCTATGTTGTATACCAACCCAGCACCGTGCGATTCGATTACCCTACAAATACATTTCCACAGAGAAGCAGAAGCTAAACCCTGCATGCTGCGAGCAGAAGACAATCAACAGAATGATTTAGGTAGAACTTCGCTTCAAGCTCGTCTTCCAAGAAACCACGAGGTCAACATAAATAGACTTATGACAGGAACTGCCTTCATCACAGGAAGAGCTGAAAAAAAGTGTCACCCTGACCTTAAAAGATAAGGGTCGGCCCACTTTCCAGTAAGAGCAGGAATGTTCTGAGGAACAGAGTTCACGTCTGCTCGTGTTCTGCTGTAGACGAGTTAAAGTGCCCGTGAGATCCAACTGATCCAAAACATAAAAATCATTTTTTGAGTAACAGGAAGTGATGTCAAAGGGGAACGCCTGCATGTAAACTGAGCACTGCTACAATGGCTAACGGCAGAGAAGAATCTGACGTTTCTTTGGATTATTTTGAGTCACCATGAGAGAGATGAATGTTTTAACAAAGAAGAGTTCAAAAGAATCCAGTTCTGTGACAAAATGCATAAAACTTTGTGCATTATGCCAAATTTCTTAAATATCAATTTGATTTCTTCCACTTTTTGCATTTGTGGGATATGCATGTCATTAAAAACATTAAAAAACAAATGAACATTAACTGCAGAAGCGCTCCACAGGTCCAACACCAAGCATTCCTTCAAGCCGTGCGACTCGACTGTCGCCTCGGTTGGGGCTGTAGCCATCTTGGTCCAACTTTGTGTTGGTGCTCAGAGAACGTGTTGAGTGACTCTCAGCCACTACCACACCAAATGTTCTCTCAGCAGTCAAACTGGCTGAGGTACAGCCATTTTTGTGTTTCCAAGGATCAGTTGACTGTGACGGCCATCTTGTTTTGGATTACTTTCAAAAAGCTTTGATGAAAACTTTCCGGTTGTTCATCAGGTATGTCGCCAACACGACAACGGAACAGACACAACCAAGGGCAAAAAAGGTTATTACCGTTCAGTGGTCATCTTTTATTGGCTATAAACCCAGAACACAGTGGAAACCTCCAGCAGGAGCTTCAGTGGAGACACAAACGTGTCAGTCTCCGTCTTCACACTCGGATCATAACAGAAGAATCGGGTCAAGGGCAGCTGCTTTACGATGAGCTTTAAAGACGACGGCACGCTTTAGTTCAGCTTTAACTTCATTAATGTTTCCATACAGGTGCTGCTCTGTGTTTGGCCGGAGGCAAAGAACCACCAAAACTGGATGAATACTCAGGATTTGGCATATAATACAGGAAAAACACGCTGGTGTAGATTCCCAGCTTTACAGGCTGCAGCAAATCCAGTTTTTCCTCAAGCTTACACAGGAGCATTAAGCCTGATACGGCATTTCCCCCATAATTCACACCTTCATGCACATGACCAAAACATATCTCTCTGTGAGCCAAACCAAGATGCTTCTCCACTGGGGGGGTAAATATTAATTTGCATGTTAATGTTGCTTACACATCAACTTTTTCTTTGAAATGACAAACATGTCCCAAACAAACCAGACTGATAATTAACAGCATTGAAATGTAAAACCAAGGCAGAGTCTAGGGGTTTTACATTTGGTTGGTGGGACGACTAGTCACAATCATCACAGCTAACAAATCTTTAGAGCGTCTTGTTAAGGTGAAATTTTCTGCATGTTTGAGGTTTTTCTGGGATTTGTTGCTTCTCTGGCTACTTGATGAACAGAGGTCAATTACTAATGCATTGAACAACTAGATCATCTTAAACAAACTTAAGCAACGCTTTAAACTCTTCAAAGCCAACGTTTGTTCACAAAACACTTTAATCCAGGATGTACCGGTAGATGCCTCCTGGCTGCATCGGTGTGATCTGAAGCCAACCCACCCCTGAGGCCAGGTAGTAACAGAGCCCAAACGGTCGACACATGAAAAGACAGGACAGTTTGTAGCTCGATAAAGTGATATTTGCCATGCCTTTAAATGTCTACATCATAAACGTTGGGTTGAAATTTGGTGATGTGAATTCTACAACAGTTGTACAACAAGAGTCTAAAGCGGTGTTTGCTCTACCATCATCTGAGGAGGGCAGCGTGCCCTCCCAATGAAACTGCAACCCCTGCCAAGCAAGTAATAAATATAATGTTAAATGTAATTCAATAAATCATAAAACATGAAAACTAGAAGGCAGTAAATTAAAAAATTAGTTGAAGGCTTTAAAAATAACTTTGAGTGAAATAAAGTGGTTTTAATGGTAGAAATTTATCAATGTGACAAATATAAATAAAAGTTTAAATCTATTTTGTTCTGTGCAAAAGAATACTTGTGCTACAGTTTTTTTTAAATACTGTATAAACCTTTTGTATACCACAAAGTTATATAAAGGCAAAAACATCCTTTCAGTGTCAAATTTTAGGAGTTTTATGACTGTAATCACTTTTTGACTTGTGAACATCAAACTATGAGGGTTGTTAGAAAATTCTAATTTAGGGACATTTTTGTCACTTCAGTGTTTAAAACTTCACGGCTGATAACAGTACAGGAAAAATAGACAAACGGATTGTACAGAATCAATGCAACACCTATTATTTATTTTTTATATTTGATAATTTATTATAAAAATGTTGCAACCCACTGAAAACCAGAGTCTCTTCCAAGGAGAGAAACCGACGGAGACACTAAGGCTAACTGAAATTACCGTAGCAAAGAGCTAGATGAAAACTAGAAGAAAAAAATAGCTAGGTAAAAATCCCAAAAAGCTATAGCTGAAAGCTAAAAATAGCTGAAGGCTAGTTAAAGACCACCCACATTGCAGCAGATTTAATACATAAGAAAGATTAATAGACTCTTAGCGATGTTGTATCTAAATTAAAATGAACCATTCGATTAGGTCATTGATTCCACAGCTGACCTCTGTCTTTGTCCCCTGCTCAGCAGTCTTCAGTCAGTTTAAAACCATTTCCCTCTCATTTTTAAATGTTGGTCACATGAAACCGTCAGGCTCCCCTGCTGATCCCATCCCTGCATCCTTTTTTGGAAACTGTAATTCCTCTTTTGCTGGATGTAAATCACATATTTGTGATGATCGTTTCCTCTGGTATTGGATGCTGTGCAGCTGGAAGGATTTTTACTGAAACTTTTATTTACTTTTGGACATTTGTTATGATGTGAAACCATAACAAAGTGTTTTTTTTCCAACCGGGAGCAGCTGATTAACATCTTAAAAGCTCAAATAATAACAAAACTACAGCCCCAATTCTCAAATGAGTTGAAAAGGAGGCGCTGTGGATGCATTCTCATCTACCTGCTGGCTGTGCTCCAGTGTCTGTGTCAGTGTCCGCTGGGGTCTCTGGAATGTAACCCCCACAGTAGATGAGGGATCACTGAATCTTATACCAAAGTATTCATTCGTTTCAGCCCTAGGTTTATTAAATTCTTATAAACGTGAGGCCAGCTGCCGACGTGGGTTCAATGTGCGTGAGGTGGACAACAAAATAATGTGCATGGCCTAAAATACAGATATGTAAACCTGCATATAAAAATAAGCTGTGATTTATAAAACATAGATGCTTCAAACACAGACACAGCTTGATGGTCACAGACAGCAATCAAAAATTCTCAATTTTTTTTTTTTCAATTCTGAGTCAGTGACTAGTTCAATCACAGTTGACTGAGATACATTAGTGATATTAAATCAAGTGACCCCTGCATCACCGGGATCAGGTTCAAAGGCCTGGCTCAAATCCCTCCTGACACCATGAATGGGGACTCTATTAAGTCTGAGTGGGTACAAACTGACATGTAAGCCTTTACTGCAGCCATGAATGTGTAACATAAGCCAGGTCCTGCTACATGTGACAGCAGAAGCTTGTGGGGAGGGGGGCACCCGTCACTGACCACAGCTGAGAGCTGTGTCTGAGTCTTTTACTGGCTCGACAGGCCTGGTTGTCTCCCCAACAAGTGAGGCTCCCAGTTCAGCAATGGCCACTTTGCCATTGATAAGTGTGACTCCGCTCGGCCCTCGTCGTAGCGGTTCTTCTCAGGTGGAGGTGATTTGCCACTGTGACTCGTCTTCCCACTGTGGGCAGGATAGTCAGTGCTAAGTGGGCCGGATCATAACAGGTTATTGTATACGAGCCACTCCACCCGTTGTGGTCCTTATTAGCTCCAACTAGATTTCAAGTTCTTTAGCTTATCCCGGCACTAACATGTCACATAACAAGCTAGCATTCACTGAAAGAATGCATACTGACCGCTGCTTTTTATGACAGAGTTTAAATAAGATCAGGTTATGATTAGACGTTCTAGCCACTTTGGTCAACCCTTGTACATGACATTAAGCACAATATCATGCAATAGCTCTGAAAAACTGACTGTTACAACCATTTTTGGGTTGAGTAATGTTCATTCGCTGAAGTGACCACCTCAAATCGGAGTGACTTGGAATGTTTTCATTTGTAGATACACATCCAGTGAGTAATTACTGAGAGTTTTTATCCAATCTGTCCAGTGGTTTATGATACTTTGCTAGAAGAAAAACACTCAAGGGCAAAAACATTATAGTCTTTCGAAGTGGGCAGTAACAAACCCAAAGGAACATTTAAAAAAACACTAACTGAACACAATCCAGAGACTAAAATACCACAAAACCACATGAAAATTCAAAGCCAGGTCCACAGATTATCCACTAAGGAACTGAAGCAACATATTAGCTTTAACACCTGCACATTCCTGCAGATAACTTACAGAACAGGGTCAACAGCTACGCTGATATAAACTCATCAGATGTGACATTATTGTTATAATCAGCTCGACTCTGCTTAATGGAGCTCTGACTTCATTTCTGGCCAGTAAGTCACTGGAACCTGAAACATGATACAAGTGATGCTTTGTTCTGGCTTCATGCAGCTAAAATCACACGGAACAGAAGAAAAACCTGCCAGCAGGAGTTGAGAAGGTGAAGATGTGAGAACCACCCACTTTAAATGGGGCAAAGGGCCATAAAATTCCCACAACATGGAGACTGTGAGCATAATCACAGAAGTGGACATAAAAAGTCCACTTTAAAGAAAGGAATGTCATATTTGTTAGTACTGTACTGTATATGGATTTGATCTAAGGAAGTGGTTCCAAACCTCAGAGGGCCAGCCCCTGAGATTTTAATGGGCTAGAAGATGTTGACATGTTTTTTTACATACATTAAATAATATATTAGTTGCTAAAGGTGTAGACCAACATTTAAATGCATCACACAAAGCTGATTTTTACAAGTGGCGGTGCATTGATTAATTAAAAAAAAAAAAGGCAATGATTGTTGTATACAACTGAGACTGGTGCACATTTTGTCAAACAGCCAGTCCCTGTGGATGTAAGATGAAGAGCCTCAGTTAAACTAATGTTTTTAAAGTTCACATAACTATGACAGGAAACATGAGTGATCCACTTTTATGTTTCCACCGCAGTAAACATGTAACAGTTAATACATTTTCTCCAGTGTGCTTTAAATTATTATCAAATAAGTGATGGTAATTGTTCTCATGTTGTAATATCTAAAGATTACAGAAAAACTGTAGCAAAGTGCAAAACAAACAGCAACGGTGCAACGAGCAGTGAAAGAGCTGTACCAACTTCACCACTCGACATACTGAGATGACCCACAGCAGTTAAATCAAAACACATGATGAACATGAGCATTGCTAATTAAACCAAAGCACATATTATGATGGAAACATTTTAGTTTCAACAAGCGGCAAAATTTAGCACTTTATCCAACTACTGGGAGTTTGAATAAAACTGATAAACTGAGGTTAAATCAAAAGTTTCAGCCTTGCGTCCACACAATCACAGCATTTCATATAATTTCATATCACTAGTAAAAAACAGTCATGTGCACCTCTGGTCTGTGGCCGATACGATGTGCATCTCCAAACACTACAAACAATCTGATTGTACACATGCAGTGAAACTCAATAAGGATGCAATATGACTCATCCTTTATTCACAATACAAAGCTAATCAATGAGTTTAACATTCGGTGATCCAATGCAAAAATAATCAACAACACAAAAGAATGGTCCTAAGTCAGTTATTGGGACAAATTATTTACTGCCTAATGACTGCAGACAAAAAGTTGTGTTTAAAAACTGCTAAATAAAATAAAACCTAACTCAGGATTAATAAGTACACAAAACTGGAGTTCAGTTCAAAGCTGAATAAACTTCCCCGCAGTAGATGTTTTAGGATTCTTATGCTCAGCTTTTTTTTTTCTTTCAGAAATCGTTTTCTGAAATTCAAATAGCTGTAAGCACACTTTCGGAGGGTTTGTGGCTGTTCACGCTGGTGCTGCTGCAGTTTTCCACCTGAACTGTAAGTGTCACTGTTGAGGATACAATACTGCTGAACAGGAGGAAGTTCAGCCAGAACAACAGATGTAAGAAGAGGAGAGAAGGAAAATGTGTTTTGTGTTTATATAGTCCCCATCCTCGTGTTTTTTGTGTATTCACAGTTTGGAGCACAGCTCCTCATCCTTCTTGCTTCTGGTGGATTTTCACGACAGCGCCACACACAGGCCCGGTACAGTTACTACAGCGTTTGGAAAAATTTTTTGTTCCTGTTGTGGAAATGAAAACATTTGTGGAAACGGTTCCGTGTGTAAAAATGTATTATTTTAGAAACTAAATAAAATAGCAGTTTTGGAAAAACTGTATTTTCTCCTATGTTTTTAATAGCAACCTATTAAAGCTACATTTAGGGAGTTATACACACAACTGTCAGTATGTAACAGTCCCCAGACATTGAGACAGGTGAGTTAACACATTTAGCTCAGCAATGTTGAATTCCAGCGATTCCAGACATTGGACGTGTAGGATTCAATAAAAGGAAGGTAGGAATTCAGGATATACTCATTCGAGGGCCGAGATGGTGTAGAGGTAGGGCAGCCGACTTGGGACCAGGAAGTCATAGGTTCAACTCCCCACCATGCTCATATGTTGTGGTGTCCTTGAGCAAGACACGTGCCGTAATCCCTAATTGCTCCCCGGGCGCTTACATAGCTGCCCACTGCTCCACCTGGGTGTACAAAGTATCTCGTGTGTGATGGGTTAAAGTACAGTGCTACGTGCTGTTGTCATTGTATAATCCCATACAATTCCGAAACGTGATGCAGAGAACTAATTTGTCATTGTAATGACGACAACACAGCTCATTCTTCTTCTTTTGGCAGCTCCCTTCTTTAGGGGTTGCCACAGCAAACTATCTCACACGAAGACTTGGATTGTTTTTATGCCAGATGCCCTTCCTGACAACCACAGCCCATCGAGCTACCACAGCCCTCTGAGTAGAGCAGAGCGCGCCTATCTAGGACATCCGGGGAGCAGATGATGGGGGTTAAGGGCCTTGCTCAAGGGCCCAGAGTGGAGCAAATAAGGATGGAGACGGGTGTGGGGGCCTCACCTTTCCCACCCACATTTTTTTTTATGTCGTCAGTATGAGTAGTTGAACCGGTGACCTTCCAATCACGGGCCCACCTTCCCTAACCTCTGTGCCATGTTACCAAAAGAAAATTGCATTATTTTATTTGTATTTTTAGCTGACTCCATTCAATATTGTATTAATCCAATTTGGGAACTTAGTTTTTTGTAACGTTGCTAATGAGAGTGTGGTTTATTCATTCGTTTCATGTTGTTAAATGTTTGAAAGTGTAATTTTCAGGAAGCTTAACAACTTGACTGGTTTAACCATGTCATTAACAGTAAATGAGCACAGATCCGCTTAAAAATATAAACAAAGAAGCAGAAAACCTCTCGACTCATGTAAAGTGTAGCTGAGTAACCGTTATAAACTGGGTGTAATGGAGGCTCTGCCCCAATCTTCACATCTAGCTACGCCCCTGTTACTAGCTTTTCGTGAATGTAGCTTTCCTTTGCCATCAAAGTCCGTTAACGGTTTAGACAGTTAGTGCGGTGAATGTTCAACACATTGAACATATTCAAATGCCGCTAAAACAAGCGATTTGTCCGCCAACTTAACGAAGTATGTTCGGTGAGACTCCTCGAGTCCTGTGTTGTTGCCGCCCGGGGTGTTTCTCTCCACATCCTCCACTGAGTCGACATTAAAAGGCGGTATTTTATTTACCTGACGCTGTTCCTGCTCTGTATTTCCCGGCTCGCTGGACTCGGCAACGGTTTCAGGTACTCCGCTATTCTCCGCAGGCTCCGACAGCCTCTCGCCATCTTCTCTTCTGACGGTTTCTTTTTTCGCTAGCTGCCACAAGTTTACAGGCACACAGCTCTGGTATGCTAGCCCTGCTGACGTCACCACCCTTCACGGCTGCCATTGGTCGAGCCGCATCCGCCGAGCGTTTTGATTGGCTGCTTCTGCCCCGTCGTCAGTGGGGAGTACTGACGTTTCCGCACGCGCACGTGTACGCGCGGAAAAGTCACGAGATGCTGGCTCGGGTTTCGGTGTCCTAACACGCAGGTTCACAGAACATCTTTTTTTGTTTCGGTTCAATACACACAGAGTTTTATAGCTTTAAGTCGCTTCAGCTGCATTCTTCCTTTACTTATTGGCCTTAACAAGTGCAAAAGCTGCTTCTGCTGGTTTTGGTGTTCAGGCTTCTCAGCCCATTCCACAACTAGGACTATTAAAGTAGCTTTATTGTTGCATTTAATAGTTTGATCAATTTCGGACACGCATTGGTGTATTGTTACAAATTAAGGTCCTACATCTAAAAATATTGTAAAAGCAATTGAAGCCATTGTAACTGCAACTTTCTTTCCCTCCACTAACTATGGTGTATTCACTGGTTAACTGGTCACCATTAACTTCACACACTCTCTCATTATTTTCATCTTTAAATCACTTCTTGGTCTGCTGCCTTCATACATCTCCTCCTACATGTCTCTGTGTGAGTGCAGCTACAGCGTGCGCTCTCAGGACATGATTACCTGCAGTGTTCCCTCAGTGAGAACTGAACTAGACAAAAAGTATTTTACCTAGTTCTCCTACTCCGCTCCTGTTTCCTGGAATATCTTGCAAAATGATCTGAAGCTCTTGACCTCTCTAAGTGGCTTCAAACATCTGATGAGTTCCTGAGAATACCCAATGCACATAACATGTTCCTGTATTTAGTTTTCTACATTGACTTACAATCTAGCAGTTTTTAATTACATTTTAATACCATTTTATTTTCACTTGTTCTAAATTTGTACGCATCCTTTATGATTGTCTATTGTTGTTGTTGTTGTTGTCTACTGTTGTTGTCACGCTTTGTCTCTCTTGTAAATGAGTCCCCGAGGATCAGTAGGTTTAACCTGTATAAATAAAGGTTGAATGAATGAATGAATGAATGAATGAAAGAATGAATGAATTGTGTTGTGTAACCTTCAAGTGACCACACTACACAAGTGTTTTGTGTTGTTTTCTTTGTAACAAGTTGTTTTTCCACTTTATTGGCAAAAAAATCTTAGTCTTCACATTTAGAATTATTTTGAATAAAACTACCTTCTTCAAGTTTTCATTTAAAGCTGTTCTGACACCAGTTATTCCTGGGATCTGTTGGAGCCACTCTTGCAGTTTGGGGGTCACAGCAGAGTTCTCCAGTGACTGATGCTTTGGCTTTCCACAACTTTATCCTCTTTCAACTCTTGGTTTTTCTCCAGTTGCTCCTTCTTGATGATTCCTCTTGAGATTGTTACATCTTTCACCACTGCCTTATTTTGTAGTTTACCAAGCACCACAATGTCTGTTTGATTAATCATCACCTGTCATACTTATTTGATAGATTCCAATGTGTAAATGTAAATAACAAATCTTCTTTATACACCAAAGTTAGTCATGGAGTTCCTCAGGATTCATTGCTTGGACCTCTCTACCTTATACTGTATATGCTTCCATTAGCTTGCTTTAGCCTGCTTCCAATCAGTGATGAGTTACAACACCATTTAATTCCCTTTTGGGATTAATAAAGTATTTTGAATTGAATTGAATTAGGTAAAGTTATTAAACATCATGGGATAAAATTTCATTGTTATGCTGATAATATACAGTTATATTTGTCCTTGAAACCCAATGAATCCAATCAGATACTTAGACTACAAGCATGTCTTAAAGACATTAAAACCCTAAATTTTCTGCTTTTGAACTCAGACAAGACTGAGGTTTTAGTTTTTGGACCTGAACATTTTAGGAATCAAATTTTCAGTCTTTCTCCACCTTGGATGACATTAATCTGCTTCCAGCTCTAATGTTAAAAATCTTGGTGTTATATTTGATCAGGACATGTCTTTTATCCCCCACATTAAAAATGTTACTAGAACCTCCTTCTTCCACCTGCGTAAATCACTAAAATTAGAAACATCTAAAAATGATGCAGAAAAACTGGTTCATGCATTTGTCACATCTAGACTGGACTATT
>JARVLU010046980.1:0-15624 GCA_031762415.1 Simpsonichthys santanae
ACTCCTAAATGACCTCCAGTAGGGACATTATGCAGTTGTCTTAAAACTTCAGATACCATGGATTGAGGCAACACAACACTCTCTTATTGTATTTGCATGTGACCTGTATAATACAAACCTTTTATTGTACCCACCGTCATACGGTCTTTGTGTTGTCAAACATATCTTATTGTATGTACGTGTGACCTGTGTACCTTTTGTTGTACTCGCATTTACAGAGTCTTGGTGATGTCGAATGCCCGTTGTACAAACAACAATAAAAGAAAAACAACACGTGACACATCTGAGACACAAAGTTATTTATTTCAACAGGTATGGAAATACACGGATCATATTATGTGCGACAACGTGCAATTGTCTTTGTACACCTTGAAAGCGTCGCTCACGGTGCCTTCTGTTACCGTGAGCGGTAACAGTTCGTCCCCGAGGTCTCGCTGAAGAGCTAGTGTCACCTCTCGTCTGTTTATGTATGTCAATGCGTTGAGTTGTTGGCCACTGTTTTTCGATATCACATTCACGGCCAATACCAATCTGTCTACGTCCAATCTACCTCGGAGCGACTTGAGTAAGTACTACGTCGGACCGCTGACTTTTGGTGGATGCCAGTTCTCGTTCGAATCTCTTGTAGTCGTGCGTCTGAGCGTCTAGTTTACTCATACTTTCCTTTATCGCTACAATGGTACTATCTAGATTACATATAGACCTAGACACAGTATGTATAGCCATGTCCATTTCTGCTTCTTGCTTCTTCTTCATAAGCATTATGTGACGCTTGTCTTCTATGGAATGCATGTATAGCGTTACGAAGAAACTCACATAACACGATATGATTATGTCTGTTAGACGACAAAGTCTGTGCAGTAGGCTCTTGGAAACCTCGAGCGCACCTTTCATGACGAGCACGTGCGTTACAATTTCAACGTGCGCAAATAGCGCGTGCTTTCGAACAATCGTTTGAAGATGGGCTTGATGATGCGTTGCATGCTACTTATAGGATTTAGAGCAAACAACCCTGTTCCGCTGATCCTTGGCGCCAGCCTATCGACCAGTGTCGTTTGCTGCTCTTTGCACACGCGCAGCAACTTACTATCCGACGTCAGCCCCACTCCGTAAGTACCACAGAAGGCAACTCCTAAATCCCTTGGTCATCACGTCTGTGACTAGCGTTTCCGTTCGCTCTTTCCACTGTGTCTTGGAATGGATATCAAATCGAATCAAGCACACCTCGATCCAAGTCGCTTACGTGTTGCGTTTGACAAAAGAGCGACACGTTGCTTTCCTCCAAATCTCTAGAAACGACACTTCGGCCGTTCTTCCTAGTTAACAAGGAGCTGACCGGTCATAGCAGGGTAGGCATACACGTGTATCCTTCGGTGCGCGTGAGCCGATTGCGCATCAGGGGCCAGGTTAGTCGGCTGGAACGTACTTGAGACGTCGGATTTGGGACAGAGCCCATTGAACGCGTCCGCCACCACCATGTCGCAAGGACCATTCTTGTCGTTGCACATGTCGCCTCCCTGTACAGACCCGGAGACACTATAATTTTGGGCATCCCTGCCGTTTTGCAGCACTGGTTCACAGAACACACCTGATGCGTATTGTTACCGGTTGGCCTGCACACCATACCCGTGCCGATCGTATACAGCATGGACTTTCGTTGCATGAGCTACACTCCCGAGCCCGTAAATTACATTCCTCTAAACAACAAGTATGCCATCCCGGAGTAGTAGTTAACGTCGTAGTGTGCCTGTACCACTGTGGGTGTGAGCAACGTGCTGTAATGTGCGCACAGCAGTACTTTGGCCAGGTTGTTCGTTAGAGAGCTTTTTCCAACCTTGCCGCCCACATATACGTTACGACGTTCGATTCCTTGAACCCCGCGTTGGAGTCTTGCGTGAAGTAATTTTTCGTGTGCGCAAATGCACGACTTACGTCTGTATACTTGGAATCTGGGTTACCTTTGGAAAAGAAGCACGGCTTATTGAGTATCACGACCGTCAACGCGTTACTTTCGTTCAGATCGAGCTCGTTACTTAGGTTGTGATCGTGGTTGGTGTATGATACATGTTTCGTTTTACGTTCAGCTATGGAGTCTGTGCAATAAAGCCTCGCTCCAAACGTGGGAAGGATCGCCCAATTCATAATGTTACAGTAGTCCATGTCCGTCTCTGTGAACCCAGCAGGGTAACCCCTTGCACCTACGTTCGCTTCGGCGTATTTGCAAAACATGTGCATACAACACATTACCGAATTACATCAATCTCCGACTACCTTCGTGAACAAGTCCAGTACTCCGTGTATAATGTTTTCGATTTGGATGAGAACCTTGCGCTCGTTCTCGCTTATACCCGTGGTCTTTTGCTTGTCCGTTAGAAGATCGCAAATGCATACGGCGCACACCGGATCGCTTACCCACGACCAGAAACATCTGTTTTTCAACCACTCGTCATTGACAAACATTTCCGCATTTCCGTTGTGCATAAACGTGTTTCTGAGCTCGAGCATGGACTCCATGCCCTGCGCGTAACCGAGCACTTGCTCGAGAAAGACCATGTTGTTGCGAACGTTTGCAGCCGAGTCTAACGTGCCTAATGTACCCAGCAACTCGCTGGCTATTAGATGAGCCATCTCGTTTTCCACGCTGTGCATGGCTGACGCGTTAAAGAGTGCTACTCTTGGTCTGACTCTCCAGTTCGTGCCGTTTTGTTGCGAGTCGACAAGAACGACCATGTTTCTCGTGTCGAATTCCAACACGTTCGCCGGGTTTTTGATCTTGTCGTATCATTTCCTTTCGTGCCCGAGGCAAACCATGTCATCTCTGGTAATACATTGACGGTCGTCTCGCAGCAACGTGTCCAATTAGATTTGCAGAACATTTTGCCAAGTCTGTTTGAACAGGTGAGACGGGTTGGCGTGTTTGTATAGCGTCCTCAACATCACAGGCATCAAGGTGCCGTCATAGCAGTGAATGTACGACGCGCAAGGCGACCGTTGCGCCACATGTTTGTAATTCAGCTCGTCGTGCTCTGTGCTCAAAAGTAAAAGTATCGGATTGATCTGGTCCAGAGTGGGAGCACTCCACACGACTGTAAATTATTCCCATTTGAACCCGTCCTTGTTGGAAAACGCTTTGTGTTTCGTCGAGGTTTTGCGGTCCACTCCGTGCTCCATTTGCACGTTGTCCATGTGCACTATAGGTATTTTGTCGTGCTGCCCACTGCCTAGAACCATGTAATTGATGTCAATTGTTTGCGTCGTGATGGTCTGTGTCAACACGCTGCTCTTTTCGCTAGAGTTTTGAGTCACCAGTTCGCAAATCGTATATATGGTGCCACCGTTGGCTTTGGCTACTTCGTTGTCTAGTGCGTACACTACGAATTCGTGGTGCAACGGAATGTTCTCTCTCGTCATACCGCATGCGCCTACTCATTTTTGTGACACGATACGAAACAGGCTGTCGCCCATTATCAGAACCACGGGTTTGTCGCTGTCGAGCACCCTTCTCGCGTTCTCTATCGCGTAGAGGAATGAGTGCAGTTGAATGTTCACCATTCCGCACAGCAACTTGGCCATGATCTGTACGTTGTCCAGCCTTTTGGCCTAGCTGCTAGATTTGGTTTTCTGTACGATCCTGTCGACTATGGTAGGTTGCATGGTTCAGTAACGCAACACGTCTATGGTCTTAGTAAGTTCCCATGTTGTACTGGCCCTGTCCAATTCTCTGGCTATCAAGTCTATAGCGATGGACCTGGGCGCTATGCCCAATAAACAACCGAACTGCATCATGACGACTCTCAACTTGGGTTTGTACTTTTGACTGTATTCCCTCGATTGCACTCCGTTCGTTATCGTGTCATACACGCCATACTCTGCCTCTCTCTGGTCCATGATTCTGTAGAATCGCTTGTTCATGGGTACCACGTCGACTGGCATCATGGTTTTGTACACGAACGCAGCCAGCAAACGACGATTTCTCTCTGTTGACTAAACAGCGCGACGCCAATTTGAGCCTGAGATATCGACAGTGCCACGTCTATCGATATCGAACTGTTCGTAAACGAACTCCTTATGACCTTGTCGACCAAAAACTTTGCAAACTCCGAGTTGTAGTTGCTCAAAAATTACGTTTAGGTTGTTAGTTGTCATACGCTTTCTACCGATTTCAGATAATAACCGGACGGGTCTATAGACACCACGGCCATAGTGTCTGAATGTAGAAAACTACGTGTAACATATAAAAAACAAACAAAAGAACAAGCCAACCACGGTTATCGTACGCGTTACACTATAGCGCGAGCCTTTATCTGTCCTGCGTATCGACTTTTCTTGGCAGCTTCACGGTTAACGACGGCTCCGTCTTGCGAAAAAAGCCAGCCGATCGTATGCACTCGTACCGCTTGAGCGGCGTGTTTGCGATCGGGGGGCGTATCATCGTCGTATTCGTTGTTGTTGTTGTCAGAGTTGTCCGCGTAATAAGAATCGCTCATGGACCGGCACGCATTGCGATTGCTGCACAAGCAACTGAGTGCTCTGAGCAAAAACTGAAACATCGCCTTGGATCACCGCGGGGTTACAAGAAACAAAACAATTCAGTTGTCCTCTTTATACGTGCGTGTAACCAGTATGTATTTTGTATAGGTGGTTGAGCACGCAACCGGTCGAGTGGAACGCTCGCACGTTCAAGATTGAACATTTTGATCTTTACGCCGAAAAAGAGCTGGCCGAGATAGCGCTGAGCCAACGTCCAAATCGCGAAGGTCTCCACGCATACAGACGTAAAGAAATGGGGCGCGATCCCATCACGCGCGACCAAACGTCGCTGTACGCGGATTACGGGTTGGTGCCAATACACCGTGACACGGAGGCCTGGGCGTACGTGAGCAACGATCCTCAATTCGCGATGGCAGTTGAAGAGATAGTCAACACTTTCAGTCCCACGCTGTCTATCGAGTTGCTGTTGTATAACGTGCTCGGTAGCAACAGTGACTGCTCTACGTGTTTGGTCAGGTACTTGGTCAATCACTGTTCTTCCCACCACGTATGCGATCACGTTAAAAATACATTGCGTATTATAATCAGATGGACCGCGTTAGCGGGGTTCGTTCCTTGTGTCTTCGTGCCTTGGAAGAGTCTACGCGCGTTGTCTCTGTTCATCCACGACAACCACAATAAGCGAATTGTCTGCACGTGATCGCTGTTCTACGAGCAATAGTTACGCTGGGGACGTAACGCGTGCTTACTTTAATTGTCGGGTGAAGAACACCAACGATACATCGCACGCTTTAACAAAGTCTAACTTCTTAACGATCGGCAACGCCGTGAGTTCACAAGCGACTGCGCACGAAGCCGTCCAGGAACGTGACGCGCATGAACAGGCCATTCCGTCCGTGCTACAAGTCCCGTTACAACAACTACCGGAGATGCTGAGGTTGCTGATGTGGTTGATGGTGCTGATTGCACCATACCCCACACTTCAGTCTTTGTGATTTTGAAAATCGTAGGAGACTGGATAGAGCGTGACAGCTCGCTGAAGAATGATCCCACAAAGGAGACAGAGCTTAAAATAGTGGTTGTGGCTCTTTGGGGTGTGCTCAAGACATTCGAGCATGGGAGGTGTCCGCTGATACGAAATGCAGAGCCTCTATGTGCATGGCGTTTTACGACAAACTAACCGCCCTCGTCACGATCGGGTGCTTTACACGCACTCGTTTACGTGGGACAGCTCGTGGATGCTAGGTTCGGATACGTCCACGCCAGCCAAACAAGTGAGTACAACCGTGCATAGCGTTGTTCTACATTATAATGGAAGAACTTGCCTTGTGCTCCAAGAGACACGTGTACACTAGCGCCAACTCCGACAGGTCGTCACTCACGCATTTGGCAGACGCGATGCTGGCCGCTCGTAAAGATCAGGGTGGAACGGACTTTGGCGCTTTAATCGCTAGCGATACGGGTAATCCGATGCTTAACAACATATCTTGTTACAAGACGCGCAATCATCGCACCGACATGTTCGGTATCCCAATGAACGAATTACCCGACTTCGTCATCAGAGCAAGCGCGGGAGCATCTGTGGTGGAACATCAGGCGGCCAGCATGTCGCACAACCTGAGCAAGATGATGGCCGCGATGATAAATGAAGGCAGAGAACTTGTAGTCATTAGATGCTTTCTAGAAGGCGTCGCGTGCGAACCTGAATCCGCTTTGAACGCGCTCAAGAGTGAGTGTCAAGACGCGAGTTTGATACAAAAAGCTGAACTATCGCGTCTGCATTTCGCGCGCTCCGAGGATCTGGGAAGCACACAAACGAGAGCCTGGATACCGAACTCGGGCCTGACGTCAAATTGATGTGCAGCTATCCCTCATCCGTATCAGTGGCACACCTAGAAGAGATATTGAGCATGTGGACGAATTTTTGGTGAAGCGCGCTGTCTGGGTTCAGTCAGTTCAGCAGAAGACACAATAATAATAATAATACATTTTATTTGTAGGCGCCTTTCTTGGCACTCAAGGTCACCTTACATTGACAACCATAAAAACAAACACAATATTATACACACAGTAAAAACAAGTAAAATTAAATTAAATTAAAACAATGCAGTTGTTATCACAGAGCATACGCTACTTTAAACAGATGATACAATACAATACGATAAAATACAACACGAGCTCGAATCCGGATCTCCCGTGCACGTGTTCCACAATATGCTCGTCGCGCTCCTCAACACGTCGGGTCTAACGTTCGCCGACAGTATGTCTGGCCGAAAACCGGATGCGTCGCTCACCATCAATGACATCATGCTGACACACGAATCCCTGCACCCTACGGCATACGAGCTACTAACCGGAGCTCCGCGTGGCGAACAATACCACCGCCGACGATCATAATTTTATATCACGTGACATCTGCTCGCGCCGCATGAAGGAGACGGAGCTATCTCCTCACGATTCCGAAACGCCAGAGAGTCTCGGTACGAATTTGCATAAGGGGACACGCAATCCGTATCGTTCCAAGCGCGAGGGAGATTGTCGGTCGCCTCGACAAACTGAAAGTTGAAATCGTCCTCAACGTGGTCCGAGTCACGTTCGTCTTGTTCGTCCACGCGACTCTCGTCGCACATGTACTTGTTTGCATGTTTCATCGCTTTCTTACGTTTCGTCGCTTTCTCACACGCGCTTTTCCGCGTCACAGTGCGTTCGCTGTGTTTTTTGTGCGCCTTCAGTATGCGTTGATACGCGTCTAAGGGTCTCTAACGTGTCACGTTCTTTTCGGCTTCTCTGTCTCTAACGTGTCACGTTCTTTTCGGCTTCTCTGTACGCTCGTCGTGTTCTGTTGAACTAGATGCCATTGCGCCTCTATTACGGTGCGAAGACGTACCTATCTTCTCGTTCTTTCTGCTCGTTGATGCGTCATTCTCACGTCACGCAAAACGTTACCCGACTACGAGCTCGTTATCGCGTAACGTGCATCGGTTCAAGATCGGGTCTTCTACGAAGATGGTCGCGCGTTGTCTAAGTGGCTGTAGATACGCGCGGGCTTTCAGCATCCACAGCGGCTCCAAGTTCAATTTCAAGCACGGTTCTACGCATAGCCTAATCCACAACACCATTTCGGATGCGGCCGCGATGGTACACAGGCTGATTTCGATCGGTACGTCTTTGTCTCTCAACTTGTTCGTGAACGCGTTGATCCTGTCCATGAGACACACGCTCATTCCAGTGCTGTGCTTGTGTCTCTCCATTGCTTTGTACTGAACGAACGAGTACATGTCATCCGTAGACACGATACCGATCAGATAGTCCAAAATAACTTGATCTTCGGGTATTATGCGATATGCGCAATCGCGCTGTTTCTATAGAACCGGTTCGCTTACGTCTTTCGTTGTCGTGCATTGTCCATCTCCGTTTTAAGCGCGCGTCGACAGCGGACTCGCCACGAATGAGTACATAGTTTTTTTTTACATGTCGCGAACGACTCGATGATACACCTGAATGTCGCGTTCAACGTTTGAGCAAACTCTCGGTCTGACAGAAAGTGTTCCATGTCCAGACTCGCGAGACCTTGACCAATATTGTACATTCCACTTGTGTCGCGAGGTCTGTAAATAGGATCCCTCCACCCGGACGCCTCGTCCACGATCCACGTCGGTTTTTGCGATTGATACAACATGATCAATTGTTGCCTCGTGCTTATTATTTCGTACAATGCGTCTCGTCTCCAGAATTCATTCTTGTTCACGTTCTCCTTACAACAAGGACACGTTGTGTACTCAGTGTATCGATCTGACCTCTTGTCCCCGGTTTTGTCTCTGAGCTCTTCTAGTACAAGTGTGGGTACGGTGAAATCGGCCTTTCTTTGATACTACTTCCATTTTTGCCTTCGAACACGTTCACCGACTCCGCTATCATCTGCATGTAGCCGAACACCACTTTATTGGCCAAGTGTAAAAAGTACAATTCGCCCGAGAGTCGTGCACGCGGACGAAACGGAACGTGAAATAGAACGAATCGCGTACGCGTTTTACATTTTCCAATTCGCATACATGTTTGTGCACCAAGCACAATCTTTGTGAATGCGCTTCGATTGCATCCTGCATCTGTTTCGTGCTAGATCGTGTTTCGTTTTCGGTTGCCATAAGCGTCACGCGGTGTCCCCAAGCGAGCAGGGTGCTTGTAAAGTGTTTGCTCACAATATTGCATACTCTCAGAACAGAGTCTTGTTCTTGCGTAGGCCTATTCGAATCCATCGCTCACAGCGAAGACAGTCGCCTTCGCATATGCGTAGTACAAGGAAACGAACGGAAGAGAAACGCGCATGACGTGGATGTCATACAATAACGTCAGCGTGAGTATCGTCGTTACGTCTGGACCGTGATAATTTGACAATTCTAGTTTTGGTTATCGCGCTCTTAAGCACGTCGTACGTGTAGCCTAGACTGTTAAAGTCGATCGTGTCCACACCCGGGAATCCGACGGGCACCACACAACCGCCTCCTTTCGCCATGTGTATCGTGAAGGTTGTTATGAGTTCTAGCCGCGCTGCCATTTTGCCTTCGTGGGCTAGATATTGTTTGTTTGACATTATCATGGCGTCGTGTAGAACGCTGGGATTTTCGAGAAGCCACGGTACTGTGTGTACAAACTCTGGATTTTTCATATGATAGTTATGAGAGCTTTGTCCTGGAATGGAGACAGTTTACTCTTGTAGCGGCTCTCGAAAACAGTCTTGATGGTTTGTCTGTAACCGTCCCAATATTTTGCGTCGCTTTGATCCACTGAACAAGAACTACGAAGTACAACTCGGTTAGATACACGATGCACAGTTTCTCCTTAGCCGTCAGCATACCGTGCCGTTCTGGAGCCAATTCGCAGCACAGGCGATTGGTGTGCACGTGCAGCTCGATCAGTTTTGCCACTTTCTCTAGCGTGAAGTTAAGCTCTTCCACACGCTTCACTTTCTGCGAGTTGATCGACATCGAGGTGAACAGCTGATGTCGATTGTTGTTGACACGTTAACGTAGAAGAACAGTGTGTGGAAATCCTTTTTCGTGTTCTTCATCCTAATCGCAACAGTGAGTGGATTCGCAACACCGTATATGTAAGACGTGAGATTTTTGTTGCTTACTCTGAACGTTTTTGTCGACGTCATACACGTTCCCAGCGACAGAGCGATCGTTTCGAACACGCTTCGGAAATACGGCTGAAGTGACCGCTTTGCATTGGAGGTGTAGTTAGTGCTTCAGCTCAGGTTGGATGAGAATTCGATGCGAGTGTTTTTGTAGCCGTGTTGAGAACAGACCCTTTTCTTGTCCGACACGAACCGCAGCCTGCTCAGCCGTCGCGTCTTGGTAGTGTTAGACTGTAGGTGTGAGTATTTTCTGCGTCATTCTGAAAACACCACGGCGTTATAAACTTTTGATTTCCTCTGAAGCACGCCTTCGGCTAGACGAATGACGCAGCTGCCCGTCTTGTACAACGTGTGCGAAGGACACACGTTGAATGCGTTCGACGATAGATTGCGCGAGCCGTCTGCTTTCGTGGCTACGCCGCCGAGCGCGTTAGGACTAGATTCTGCACGGTTCTGGTTTGTAAAGCCAATGTAGGGCGCCCCTGTTACACGCAACGTCCAAGCTCTACAACGTCGCCAGCCAACACATTTGCGCGCATCGAGATTCGTAGAGCTTGGGCACACAAGATCTTCGGCTAGTCTGTCTGTCGGACGTGAGCGATCGCGTGCCTGTGAGCACGGGACATACCGTGCATGGTATAACACGCTGTTTTCGCAAACGGTCATCGTGCCTGGACATCGGTTCGTGTTTGCAGTGTACGAACAAGGCGCGTCTGAGAGCATTGAGACAGCGAGAAGACATGTCTTGTGCGCTGCGCAGATATCTTTCCAGGTTGAACAGAAGCAATCTACGCCTGCCTGCATACAGTAACACCAAATGACTCCACATGGGATCCACGGTGACCTTTACATTGACCGATAGGTCGGTCGATCGCGCCGATCACACAAGGAGGGTCGGCCGACAAATTGTACAGCAGACATTTCAACGATCTGATTTCGTAGTTTATATCATTGGTGCCGGAAAGCATTTCGGTGTAAAGCCTAAGACGAGTCAACAGCGCACAACCCGATACGACTGCTCGTTCGTGACAGTCTGCCACGAAGCACAGTTTGCAATACAGCGGCAGAAGATTGTTCACGTAGTACACGTGTGTAGGTCCTGTGGGTTTCAAGTTCGTGAACTATCCATGTTTGTCGCGATCGTACGGTACGTATCTACGTTCGCTGGGCGCCCACATGGACGAACCAGAAATCAACAGTTTGTGGCTCACCACGCACTCGATTAACGGTTCGCTATACAGTCGGACATCATGACCTGTTGCTTGCTCGAGTTGCTCGATTATGTAACGTATCAAGTCATCGTACCGAACAATGTCAACATGCGAACCCGGGCAAGCGCCTTCGCGCGAAGGTATGTTAGAGTTATTCTTCATCGCCTCGGCCATCAAAGCGTGTTACGGGAAGTTATCGGTTCACGATCGTAGCCTATCGGTTCTCGGAGGCGTCTTCGAAGAGACTGAGCCGAATCTTAGTAAAAAGCCTAGATTAGGCGAATATTATTCACGCATGGCCGGTCTACAAGCGTCCGCCACCAACTTCAATGACGTGTACGTGCAGCTTTACCAGAGGATTAAGTCGATGTCCCAGCTGCGACGTCTGGTGAGAGAACACGTAGAGAGACTGAGCTGCCTCGTACGAGTTTATGAACATTTATGGCACGTGCTCGTTCGCTCTACCTAACGCATCACACTCGTATGCCCATGAACCTCCGACGTGTAAATTCACAGGATGCGTACGATATGCACCTGGACGTAGTGTTCGTTCACGGCATACTCAGCTCACTCGTGAGCGCGAGGATACAACAAGGACAACTGGACCTGACGCCTTAACAAGAACACGATAGGCTCAGAGTCGCGGAAGGTTCCGTTAAGTTGAATTCGCGGAGCGCTATGCGAATACCCAAACTAGCAAACCGAGAAGTAGGTAAAACTTTAGCGAGTCTGGAGCACAATTTTCTTTTCTCCATCAGACGAGACCTACACAAACTGGGATGCACCTACAGGACAGTCGTTCTCACGATCGAGCTATTACACCTAAACGTGTTACATTTAGTGCACGCCTAAACCAGAATATTATAGTGTGCTGCGACTGCGTTACAGACAAGAAACTGTCAACAAATGGGAACAGTGTCCCTGAATGCAATTGATATTATTGTACGTGCTGACAAGTAGCACAAACGCCAAGCACTATGTGAACACAAATAAAGAAACTGTCAACAAAATGAACGTGTTTTGAGTTTGCATTTATTGTACACGTTAACATGGGCGCGTGTATTTCAGTATACAGCGAAGCAATGTGTGAGCACAAATAAAGAAACTGTCAACAAGGTGAACATGTTTTGAGTCTGTCTTTATTGTACACGTTAACATCAGCTCGTGTACACAGTATACAGCATACACAAATGCATTTTACAGAAACCACGTCAAGAGAAAAAACAAACACTTGTTAAACAAATATCAACTTACAGAAACCACGTCAAGAGAAAAAACAAACACTTGTTAAACAATCATCAACGTCGTGTACTTCAGTATACAGCGTACACGAATGCATCTTACAGAAACCACGTCAAGAGAAAAAAAAACAAAGACCTGTTAAACATACATCAACGAACGCATCGCACAAGATACAGCAGCTGCCGTAAGGATCGTGCTCTGAACGAGACATGTTGTTTCAATCCAAATTTCCGAGCATCATGTCACAATCGCTGCCCTTCAATATGGTCAACATCTTATCGTCATATGAGCAACTCGAATCGTTTCCTTTTTTTTCATATGACTCGCACGCGTGTTTGTCAAAGTCGGAATTGTAACCGCTCGGATTCTTCGCCTCGTACGTCTTTTTGTTTTTCGTCTCTCCCTGGTTTGGTTCAGCATTGCATTTTCTGCCCAAGGCCATCGAAGCCAAGGTGTCTTTGACCGTCACTTCGATACGTTTCTCTTTACCAAGTCTATCAGGCCAGCGAAGTTGGCTTTGTTCAGGTTGGGCGCGATCATCTTGATGCGACTTAGTTTGATCGTGGGCATAACGTAGGACACTTCGTTTTTTTTTACAGTTTCTAGTGCTTATCCGATCGTGCTCGTCTTACGCGTCAGGCTCTCCACGCAACCTTCTTTGTCTTTGTTGAACCTGCGCACATCTACGCACCTGTTGGAAAATACTCTCATGCAAAAATACGTGCTTTGGTACGTGTTTTGTTTCGACAATTTATACAACGAACGGCTCGTGCTGCTGTTGCTGAACAACGTCAAGGAGGTCATGGTCATCAACGGAGTATGCACCATATATTTTCCGGTTTTGTACATGCTCGTCATGGTCATGACATGTCCCTGTCCAACAGGACAAGCAACTACTCGGATGTAAGACCGGCTCGCGAGTCTCGTATTACACAGCAAGTTCAAAGACTCGAGTGACCAAAGTTACATCGACACGATGAAGGTGCGCTACGGTGAACCGCTCAAGTTGTCAGGCCCAGTCTTGGGTAACAGCAAGTAACGGTCTGCATTGGACTCCATGGACCACCATGTGCGAAGAATGGACCGCCATGTTCTTTCAGCTTTGGTTTAAGTCTCAAATCCGCGTTTAAGGCCGCCACGTGTGAGCAGTTTCGGTTTAAGTCTAAATCATTATCCGGTCGGGCTGTTATAACGGAACTCGGCCGTAAACCGGGGAATACCTGTATTCTGTCGATACTACCTGTACCTGTAACTGTAAGGATACTACCTGTATCCTTTGTCCTTCATGATTTTTTCGACGGTTCGCCTGGTGTCACCTATCATGGCCAAGGACTTGCGAACATAGTCAGGTAGGTCGGGTTCGTTTCCATAGAGTCCAATGCAGACTGGTACTTGCTGTTACCGAAGACTGGGCCTGACAACTTGAGCGGTTCGCCATAGCGCTCCTTCATCGTGTCAATGCAACTTTGGTCACTCGAGTCTTTGAACTTCCTGTGTAATACGAGACTTGCGAGCCCCCTGCACATGCTACTGACTGTGGCCTTTTGCGTGTACGAAACTCTGGCTAATTCGGCACAAATGTACCCCGTTATCATCGCCGTGGTCTGTCGAAGGGTCATGGTCAAAGTGAGGAGGCACATCGGTAACGCTCCGTGCGACATGGTCAGTTGGTTTTTGCTGTCAACGTTAAGCGTGTCCATGTGCACTCGACTTTTGTACCTGGGATCGCTCATGCACTTGACGTTCGCGACTTCCGTGAACTCTCCATTGTTCAACCAATGGTTGTATCTCGCGTACATTTGCATGTCCCCACTCGTTTCGGTTGTGTTCATTGAAGGTTTGTAAGGTTTAAAGAAAACCTCGTAAATGGCGTTTTGATGCGATTTGTAGTTTGAGTCCAACAGACTGTCAGCATGGCACCAGACGTGGCTAAGCCCAAGGTGACCGAGGTGAACGCTCCGAACTTGCACAGACTATGTGCTCGTTTGTCTTCCGGTCCAGTGTACATGCGACCGAATCCCAAACTCGAACCCTTGCTTTGTACCACGAAGCCCGTGCCCGTCACTGACAAGCAACTGTTTTTTGATTCCCGCACGTGAGTCCACAATGTGCCGTTATTGTGAAGCAAGGCTTTCTTGAAGGCGCTCATGGAATGTTTAATGTGCGCCATCACATTTTCCAACAAGTCACTGTTGTCGTGGCACGGTAACATATTGCGGATCCTCCGAACACAGCGCAATGTATGTAGGCTAACACGTTGTCGGACACCAGCATGGAAGCGATCTTCCTAGATTTTTCGTTCGCTTGGCCACTGTAGTATGTATACCTCCATGTCAAAACTTGTCCCTGAGGCCTTCAGAGGACAAGAACACTGTGATCCCATGTGTTTGAAACCAGGACACAAGTGAACCGCAAGGTGAAATGGAGGAGACATTGGTTGAAAAGCAAACCGGAGAACTTTCGACAGAGGCTGTCAAAGTAAAAGTCATGAGCATGTGTTGAGATCTCGACGTGACACAGTTTGCCGTATTACCATGCAACCATCACCATTTGAGCCATGCTGTAAGGATACTACCTGTATCCTTTGTCCTTCATGATTTTTTCGACGGTTCGCCTGGTGTCACCTATCATGGCCAAGGGATCAAGGGAAAATGTTGACATAAGTACATACAAGACATTTCTATAATCATATAGCAGACAACACTTGACTGTTGTTATTGTACTTAGTTTTTATCGTGTATTTCAAATGCAATACAACGCTTGACAGATAATAAAGAAACGTTGAAACAAAGTATACAAGGTGTTTTTATTTCATCGTGTAACGTAACACAATACAAAGGAAATGTACATGCACGCATAAAAAACAACCAAGGCCTTAACAGTCTAAGCACACAGTGTAACAAATCATACGTGTCACATCATTAAATTGTATTAACTGTGTATTGTATCGTCCAATTCCCACTCGTTATTGTCGCGATGACGACTTAGACAGACTTCATCATCACTCTGACTGTTCACGGCTGATGTCTCGTGGTAGCAGTTTTCATCGTGTATGCAAATGCAATACAAAGTTTGACAGATAATAAAGAAACATTGAAACAAAGTACAGGTAATCCTCGGTTTACGGTTTTTCGCATTTACATTCACATTTAATACAGTAATTAATAATAAAATATTAAAAAAAAATTGTTTAATGTACTTTATTCATGTGTACAGCACATTGTTGCAGCTGTCGTTGTTTTAAATGGCTTCATAAATAACGTGTTATTATTTCGAAGCCATTTAGTGAGTTTCCGGTAGCTTCCGCCAGTTTTCGCACGCCATTATTGTTTACCTCCGGCCGGCCGGGCTAATGGCAGCTAATTGCTGACCTAGACCCCAACACGGAACCAACGGGCGGCGGAGAGAAGTTGTTGTTGGCTGAAAGGCGTTAGCTGCAGCCTTATCAGCTCTGTTTGTCACGGCAGAGGAATAGTACAGCTGCTATCGCACGAGCTAGGTCTAACTAGCAGCATGGGCTAAAATGCTAATGCTATTTCCACC
>JARVLU010046982.1:0-15618 GCA_031762415.1 Simpsonichthys santanae
ATATGAACTGAGTGATTCTATCTGAACTCTGCAGTGCTTCTAGCTGCTCAACTGCCTTTGAGTGTTCCACATCCCCGCCCCCTCTCTGCATAATGTCGGCGTCATTATGTGCTTGTGTGCAAGATTTTTTTTCATTACACATTTTTGACTTCTGTTTGAAGGTCAAAAATATGTTGGGAATTTTTTTTGTCTCCAAACCCTGTGTCATTTTTTTTTTTTTTTTACCACTTTTATTGTCTGTCCAACAGAGCTCACTTGTAAATGAGTCTTCGAGGCTCAATGTGATTTATCTGTTTAAATAAAGGTTGAATGGCCTGGGAACGCCTTGGAATCCTTCTACAAGAGATGGAGGTGGCAGTGGAAAAAGATGTCTGGGCCTCACTGCTCAAGCTGCTGCACTCTCTGACACTGGGTTTCCTTGCAAGGTTATTTATCCATCCATCCATCAATCAATCCATCATCTTTACCTGCTTCTTCCTTTTTGGGCCACAGGGGTTACTGGTGCCCATGTCCCGCAGTCACTGTGCAAGAGGCGGGGGACACCCTGGACAGGTCTCCAGTCCATCACAGGGACACAGATACAACCGTTCACTCTCTCACTCACATCTAGAGACAATTTAGAGTTACCAATCCGTCTAACATGCATGTTTTTGGTCTGTGGGAGGAAACTGGAGTACTCGGTGTAAACCCACACATGCACAGAGAGAACATGCAAACTCCACACTGGCAGGCCCCCGGACAGGGCAACCTGATGAGAGGCAGCAGCTCTACCAACTGTGCCACCGTGCTGCCTTATTCATTTATTTAATGTTCTTTATTTTTTATTTTTTTATCTTTTATTTACCAAAATAAAGTTGAGTTGAGTTAAAAAAAAATTATTTAGTTATGTTAACTGTTCTGTAATCATGAGCCTCATGTTCAAAACACATAAATCCTTATTTGTCTCTCTTGATTGAGTAATATGTTTCTATACAATATAAGGCTTTTGTGCAGTTTTGCCTATTTTTGACCATGTGTATGTATCTTATCTCTATGCATGCATGGTTGTCAAAGACAACATGTCACTGCTGGTCTGCTTCTGTTCTCTAAGTTACAGTCAGGCAGAGTAAACAACTGATGTTGGCTGGAATGGACCACCAAAATATAAGTTTCCATGTGGGGGTACATCCTCTAAACAAAGAAGTTCAATTTTCCTAAACACATTAAAATAAGTTATGAAAAAGGTTTACGGCAGTGCTCACGTGGCCCTATTGTCATATTAATCTGTATACACTATGGCTCATCTCAGCAGAGGCCTTTATTTGTCTTCACTCATAATCTACAGGACTTATCTAGAGCTTTTGTCACACAGATTCAAACAGAGGGACATCAGCTTCAGACACTGTTAAAAGAAAAAGACATTAGGTTCAAATGTTCAGTGTGTGTATTTATGTGCTTGAGAGCGATTTTCAAAGCACCACAAAGACTAAGCAGAGCCTTAAAAGGTCATCACGTTGGTTAAACGAGTCTACTGGTGTACACAGGCACCTGACTGCTGCAAACATCTTCAATGGGACGCTGTCTGTATTTTTTGTTTACCAAAAGTAGCCTGAAACAGTTTCTTAACTCAACTTGGTATCTTTGCAGTTAGTGTTCATTTTGGTGAGCAACATCTCTAGAAAAGTCTAACAAGGTTGAGCCAGGTCCTCTGGATGCACTCTTCTTTAATGAAACATTTCATCCTTTATCCCAAGTATATCTTCAGTCTGAGGAGTTATTACACCCAGGAATTATTTGGACTTTTATACAGATCAATTCATTTAAGGGAAATTAATTGTTGTTGTAGCTCATCATCCTGGTTTCATTAGGGTTGTTCTAGATGCTGATGGCTGTGGGCAGGAAGGATCTCTTGTAGCAGTCCATCCCACAGCAGATCTGAAGATACTGGCTGCAGATGCCGATCTGTCCACCCAGACCCAGCAGACTTCTCGGTCCTCTTGTGCAGCAGAACTGCCTGAATGCCACAGCAATGGTCATTTCTCCCAGCAGCCTGCTGAGCCCCTTGTTGCCGCAGACTTAACTTCAGGTGCTGAGGTACAATCTCGGCCCTCTTGCTGTCACGAGCCGCTACCTGCTACCTCCAAGATCTCAGCAATCAGGCACTAGCTCAAAGTAGATGGGAATGCATCCACTGTGCCTCCTTTTCAATTCATTTGGGATTTAGGGCTGGAGTTTAGGTATCATTTGAGCTTTTGAGATGTTGTAGAAAAGCATCTTTTTGTCATGTTTACACATCATAATCCTTCCAGCGGCACAGCATCTGACACCAGGGGAAGTAATCATCGCCCCCCCCCACCCCCCCCCAAAAAAAAAAAAAAAAAGCATTTACATCCAGAATAAAAAGAGGAAATAAAGTTTTCAAAAACAAAATCTCAGAATGAATGTAAGAGAGCTACTCCAACATGCAGCCACCTTGTGCGACGCAATTTAATTGAAACAAACTAAAACGCACACAATTTTACTCAAAGTTTAACTATTTGATAAATAGTGTGGAATTTGGTTGAGAGACAATATTTAAGATGACCAGATTAAGTAATTTATTATCACTGCAAGCCAGAAAATGATTTATAAAGTTGCATCAGCTAAAATGGCATGACCAGACCCAAAGTTGACTCATGTCAGTAGGTCTCAGCTCCTTACCCGGTCAGTTTGAGGGCCGGGTTCACTCGTCTTTTCAGGGTTTTGTTGGTGGATCAGACCAGGATTCACCACGAGGCGAGGACTAGTCAGGCACTGACCAAGGTAGCTGAAAGTCACTGTGACTGCTTCAGGGGTCGGTGAGGTCAACAGCAGATGAGATGGTATGCAGACCTTCGGCAACCTTCAGCCAGCTTACAATTTAAGCCAAAAACGTGTCTTGCAGTGAGAAAAACAATGTTTCATCTTCAGTAGTTACTTGAAACTTCTGCTTTGCTTCTAACAAAAATTGTAACTGAGAAAACATTTATTTACTCGGGAATAAACTGAGATGGACATTAGACGAACACATGGGAATGGGGAACACAAACAAACTGTTTCAATGCCATGCATTAATTTATGAACTTAATGTAAAGTGACTGTCATTGGACCGAATATACAGTCAGTAATCCATAATATAATATTTCTTGTGGATTTGAGGAAAGCAGGATCTCACTCAGTTATTATATCAAAGTGAGCCTCAGATACAGTTTTAGATCAAAGCTGCACTTTCTCACTAGGACCAAAGCAGACTTCCTTCATGTGGTGCATACCTCAGATTCTTTAGACATATTTACAGCTGTTGTTTATGACAGAAACACGTTTGAATCAGCTAAACACAACACATGAGCAGGGTTTTCTGCAGATAAACTGCTGAGGAGCACACAGTGAATGAAATGATGTCTCTAAGGTTTAACATTAAGAAATGTGGGGGCAAACTTTTCATTGTGTCAACATTTAAAAATGAAAGGTTTACTTTGCATCTGACTGAATGCTTGTAGTGAAAATAAAAAGAGCACGGCTTAACAATCAGAACAACCAAACCCCAAAAGCATATAAATGAATCCTTTATGTCAAATCTGGCATCAGAAAATTACAAAATGAAATAAATAAAGTGAGTGTTGTTCCAAAAATACAAGATTCAATAATTATGTTGGGAAAAGATGCATCAAAACAGAAATATGGCTCAGTCTTTTTCAGAAAATGCTGGCTGTTCATTCTTGATGTTGCTACTCAAAATTAAAATACAGTATAAATGTTGCATCTTTTTTTCGGCCAACCTTTGGTGTATTTTGCATGGCTAAGTTTTTATAGTGCTGCCTCTAGAATGTCTAAGCTGTTTATCCTCTTCTTGATGCATGACTGATGTGTGTGTGTACATTTATAACTAAAATCTTAAAGGCACGACAAAGTGGTGACAGGTGGAAGTTACACAAAAAGACAGAAACGGAAGAAAAGAATATATTAAACATTTGAACTTGAAAATATCTACAGTATTTTTTTAACCAAAACAAATTATAGCAGCTAAAGCAAATGAGGTTTTATGTATTTTCACACCATTTCTCTTTTCCTGCAGGTAGTTCCACTGGCTAAGTGTGTTCAACATGAATTATTATACAAAACTATACGATACAATAGAACTTTACATGTAAAGCACCTTAAAAACAACACCGTTGGCCAAAGTGCTGTACACTGACACATACAAGCATAAAAACCATAAAATCAACAGATACCATAAAAGTAATGAACTCATAAAACAGCAAACAGTAAAAACAATAAAACACCACTTTTGGCACGGTTCGGCTCGGTACGGTTCCAAAGCTTTTTCCAGTTGCAGTTTTTCATGGAACCAGCCCCTGTTGTCAGTCCTTTCTTCTCTGTGGTTCCAACCAGGCTGAACCAGCACCAAAACGTGACGTCAGAACACTGTCAGTCACTGATTGGTCAGAGGGCGGAGTCACTGGTTGTTTGAGAAACATTCCAAACAACCCTATCCGCCATTTGCAATTACTCGAACTTGGAGCAGCGGCTGGACCTGTTTTTACTCAGCAACGAAGAGGCAAGAGGGCAAAGTTGTACTTAATTACAAAACAGACACAGGTGAGAATACGTGGACAGACAGACGGCAGAACAGGAACTGAACTGAGGAGAGGTGAACTAATGGCACAAGGAACACAGGGAAACTGAGGAAAACACTAAATGATGTTGCCGGTAACTTAAATGAACCACACTCATACATGACAGGTGAAGATTTATCTCCAGCACTATATTACTTGCAAGAGCAGATATTGGAACAGTGCGCATCAGTATGCATTAATTGTATACACCTGAAGCTCGGTCACAATGATCTGCAAATGTTGCATTGTCCGCTCACGTTCTATATCCTTATCAGCTTGACAAGGTTTCAGTGGGTGTCCTCGAAGCCACCTGTAGTCTCACATGGCACTCCTGGCCTTCACAGATACAGTCTGCAGGCAGGATAAGAGAGTGTTTGGAGAGACACCTTGGTTGTTTGTTTTAAGGGAAAGAACACTAGTAATAATATATCCATAACTCCATAACCTCTGACCAAAATCCTCTGACAGAAACTGAAAGGCAAATTAAACATGTAAGTTAATAAAACAAGAATCACAAAACACAACCCAAATTAGATACAAGAGACAATAAAATCACAGATCCTGACAACTATGTGTCTCTTTGACATCGGTCATCTGATGAAAATCTGGCTTTTAGATGCATAAACCAGAGTACAAACAGCATATGGAGTCATGATACTTCCAAATATCAATAACAATAATTTAACTAGTCTTGAAATAGGCTATGTTAGATAAACCAAAAAATAAAAAAATTCACCCTAATATCCTTAACGTTACAAAATTCATCTTAAAGTGTAACGGTACATGTGTGTTATTAACATACAGTGTTAGAATGAGAAGACACTTTTTTAATCTAAACTCCCATAGACTTTCTGTCAAAGCTGTCCCAGCAGTCATCCCACCCTCGTAGGTGTTCGACTTGTTGACCTTTACCTGGCCTTAAGCCTTTAACCTTTCATGACTGAAGGACACCTTTGCTTACCCCTCTGATATCTGACCCTAATCTGTCCATCTAGATTACCTGCCAAAGGCATTTAACAACAACAAAAAATCTGTGGTAGTGTAGGAATTCCAGTATATTATGCTTTAACCCCTGCAGCTCCTGGGTGGCAGGGAGGAGCTAATCACCCACAGTTGTTCCCTGATGAGGGTCCTCTGGCCCATAAAGCTGAATGGAACCAGAACTTGATGCTGGAACATTGGCTACTTTATGGTATTCAGTCAACAGCCCAGTGAGATCCTCCATTGTTAAACATGCACCTGCATGTTTTCCTTGTGGTTCTCAGTTCTCGACTCCTGCTGTCAGTTCTTGGGTCTTCTACTCCGTTCTGTCTCCTCGCCTCAACTTGGAGATCCTGCCTCTCGTGAAGCACTATCCTGGGGTCTACATCTACAAGCCTACCTATAATAATAATTTAAAAAATAATAAAATAACAATAAAAAAAGAAACATTAACAATTCTGCCTCTTTGTCCTAAAAAGCTAAAGCAAATCTTACATCAACAGTCAACACCACTAACTATATACAAACTAATAATGATGGGGTAGAGGTGGGCAATATAATTAAAAAACAATTTGCTAAATGAGCAGATTTTCACAATTTTAGATCACAATTTAGAGCTTTATTGCATAATCCTCTGACAGGACACAGTTGTAAGATCGCTGTGGAAAAGTCCATGTGTTTGAGAGAAGTGGAACTTGGAAGTAAATCCAAACATATTCCCATAATTGCAAGTGTAGACAGGGAATCAGACTGGATAAAGAACGATGGACAGCAAGACGTCCAGGCAAGACGTCCAGGCAAGAGAGACACTTGCGTAAGCTGAAAAAGAACAACAATAGAAAGTTGCTTTGCTGTAAAACTTTTAATTTGTCCCTTGGATTTTCATATTTTTAATTTACAATGTTATTTACACAACATATCAATCGGAAGAGAGGAAAGTGAATGGGTGTAACTGCAATAATGAAATGATTAGAAATGTAAAAATTAAAATGAAAGTCACACAGTACAAGAGTCATATAAAGTCATGTGTGTGAAGGGATGGGAGGAGAGCTGTTGCCTCTCAGCGAGAAGGTCTCTGGATCGAATCCCAGCCTTTCTGGGGAGGAGTTTGCATGTTCTCTCTTTGCGTGCGTGGGTTTTCTCCAGGTACTCCAGTTTCCTCCCACAGACCAAAAACAAAATTGTCCCTAGGTGTGAGTGAGAGAGCTGTCCAGGGTGTAGCCCGCCTCTCGTACGGTGACTGTTGGATATGGGCGCCAGTGACCCCCCATAACCTGAAAAGGAAGAAGTGGGTAAAGATAATGGATGGATGGATGGATGGATGGATGGATGGATGGATGGATGGATGGATGGATGGATGGATGGATGGATGGATGGATGTTGTGATTTTTTTTCTCACTCACCCTCGAGCAAGACAGATGTTTTTCTTTCCTCTCCTGCCTTCCTCCTGCTTTTGCTCTTTGTCCTGTGTATCAGAGCTTCTAGTTACACATCTTCTGAATAAATTACTGTCATGGATTTGGTCAGCTGGACTTTCAAAGCAATTGATAAAAAAACATTTTCAACCAAGTGACAGGGTGCTGGAGAACCCTCATGCCCTTGTGGCTTGGTACATCATGGACCTGTGGGGAGAGTGGAAAATGCTGTGCCTTTCTGTGTTGTTTCAGGAGGATGCCAAAGATTTATACATCACTGGATTTATGAAAGCAGGGTTTCTGCTTTTTGGATACCTGTGTTATCAGCTAGGAAGAAGGCAGCAGCTGTTTCGGCCATGGAAAAGCTGCCGACCTTATGTGAAGGATTAGTTTGTGCTTTGAGCTCTCAGACTCAGCTGATTTACGAGCTCATCCATAAGATAGAAGCGATTTATGAGAATCGTAGGCCACTTGTGGCTTCTGGAACTCGCCAGCATGTTGGAGTTGACTTTGAAGGAAACTAATATAAGCACGGACCAGCAGAAAGCCCACAGATCTGGCCATTTTGGATCATTGAAAGTACCAGCAGAACTCAAGGCCGACGAGAAATACAGTCTGCCTGCACAATAAACAACTGTGGCTTATCTGAATCTGGCCTCTCCGTTCAGCCTTAAAACAGGCCAACTTATCAAATTTCCCCTGGGATATGTGTAAACTAAGAAGGCTCTGCTCTACTCATCCCCCACTCACCCCCTTCCTCTGAGAATTTCTGTGAATGCTTATGAGATCTGTACCGGCTGACACTTTAACATCTTATCAGGACTATGGCGCTATCTGGAAGTGCTTCATGGACAAATCTCACCATCTTGTCATTAAACTCATATGTAAGGTGTCTTTAAATGTGCTTACTTGTAGATTTTTTTTAATGTATTAAACCGTGTCCTGACAAGGACAAGGTGTGAAGATATATTTTTTAATACCTCTATCCTCATGGTCTTTCCCCTTTTCTATCTAAAGAATAAGGGGCCAAGCTCCTAGGAGCTACAGACACGTACACTCCGCCCATCTTTCTGACGACTGTACGAACATCATCTCACTGTGCTTCAGTGCAGTGATTATAAAGCTTATTCTGATTCTTTATCTACATCTATCTGGTACACAATGAGTGACTTCTTTCCTAACAGAGCGCTTTGCTCTCAAACTGCAGGTTTACTTGTGGTTACTAGAGTTTCCAAAAGTAGAACAGGAGGAAGCTCTTGCAGTTCTCAGGCTCCTCTCTTGTGGAACCCACTTCCAGTTTCTGTCCGTGAAGCTGACACATTGTCCAGTTTTAAGAATAGGCTTAAGTCTTTCCTTTTGGTAAATCCTATAGTTTGGGTTGATTTGCATTTACTGAGCTATCCCTTAGTACCGGTAAAAAAATAAAAAGTATGGAAAATGTTTAATTTTGTGTGATTTCATGTGGTGGTTTTAGTTGCTGACATAAAACAGCCAAAACAGTCGAGTAGTTCATCGGGATAAACAGGAGGAACATCAATCTGTAGACAAACTCTACTCACATGCATACATTTTAAATGGTAAAGTTAATACTGGTCTGTAGTTAGAAACTTAGAATTGTAATACAGGACACACATTTCAACTTCAATTTGGTTACAATGTCCTTTTTTTTTTGGTCTCCAGTCAGTAACAGTTTGGATTCACAGGACGTCAAAATGTTGCTCTCACATTTCTCACACGTTTTCAACCACAAAGACTGAATTGAGAAGAGTTCCAGATACAAAGTAAGTTTCAGACACTCGTGGTGAATTTATTTTGAGAAATGCTCAAAACTCAAGCATCACATGGCTCTCTCTTCAAGTCATACAAAGAAATGGAGAACACTTGCAATTTTTTTTGCAGCATTTTGGAAACCACAAGGCTGCTTTTTGATCTTGACCCCGTCCAGTTTGCTCTTTAGATCACATATTGAACACATTACAGATCTTATTGTTCCAGAGTTTTCTAACAGAGCACTTCACTCTCAGACTGCAGGTTTACTTGTAGTTACTAGAGTTTCCAAAAACAGAATCGAAGCAGAACTTTCAGTCAGGCTCCTTTCTTGTGAAACTAACTTCCAGTTTCTGTCCTTGAGGCGGACACATTGTCCAGTTTTGAGAATAGACTTATGTCTTTCCTTATAATAAATCCTATAGTTAATGTTGACTTGGGTTTACTGATCTACCCCTTAGTTATGCTGCTATAGGCTTGTACTGCTAAAGGACAAATTGACCACATTTTCTCACTCTGCTGCTGTCTTTACTGGATCTCTACCTGTTTGTATTTGTAATTGTTTATATCCTTAACATGTTTTGTTTTTTGTCTTTGTTCCTATAGAAAGTACACCTGGATCTGCCATTCCACATGTATCTGTTCCTCCTTCCTATTCCTCTCAAACCCCAACAGTCGAAGCCGATGGCTACTCATCCTGAGCTTGGTTCTGCTGGAGGTTTCTTCCTGTTTCAAAGGAGTTTTTCTTTCCACTGCTGCCTTTGTACTTGCTCAGGATGGGAGACTGCAACAAAGTGCAGATTCAACACAATCTGGTGGCTTCCTATAGATCACTTCTACTAACTGGCTGTTTTAATGTATGTGGATGCTTTTGTATAGTGCCCTGAGACAACTTCTGTTGTGACTTGGAGCTATAGAAATAAACTGAATTGAAATGAGTCTTCACTTTAAATCCTGTTATTATCATTGTAGTCAGCTCTGTTGGTCTGTTAGCAAAATATCTTGTAAACAACTCACAATATTTTAATGAAACTCGGAAAATATTCATGATGTACATTTGCTCATCTGCTCACAAACTCATGTTCATGCTGCGGTTCGACGTAATGTTTTTATACTATCAGTGCTTAGTGTATATTTAGTTAATGTTTTTCTTAGTTCATATCTTAGATCTTATAACTGTTTTTCTTTTACATTTTATTGTTGGATGTAACTTGGACCCTGTGTACACAGTTTTGTTATGACAATAAAGAGACTCTGACTTTTCAGGTCATGGGGGCACTGGTGCCCATGTCCAGCCACTGTGCGAGGGACACCCTGGACAGTTCTCCAGTCCATCACAGGGACACATAGAGACAAACAACCATTCACTCTCTCACTCACACCTAGAGACAATTTAGAGTCACCAATCAGTCTAACATGCATGTTTTTGGTCTGTGGGAGAAAAGTACCCGGAGAAAACTCATACATGCACAGAAAGAACATGCAAACTCCACACAAAGGCCCGTGGACCGGGTCTGGGGGCGTTCCCCCAGCAAATATTGATGCCATTTCCTGCATTCTGGTGTATTTCAACAAGTTGTTAACATCTATGTTTATCTACATGGGTAAACACTTGATTCAATGACTATTTTAGAGAGCAACAAGAATTAGTCTGACCAACAGCTCTCCTTGTGTGAATAGAGCACACTCTGCTTTTTTCAAGCCCTTTAGTTCACAAGGGGCGTTTCACTTCAGGACAAGTTGAGATCACTGACTGGTCAGTTGATGAGGAGCATTCTGGATTGATTGATGTTTGGCAAAAAAAAAAAAAAAAAATCATGAATTTTACTGGCCGGTTTAACAGTGTCATCATTTATTCCATATTTATTCAAAATGTATTCAATATTTTGGTGAATCCAAGGTTTGAGAACTGAAAAAAGTTTGAAACCTCAATCATCCAGGTAGATGACAACCAAAAAAAAAAAAAAGGTCAATCATGTCATCTGGACAGTTTCTTTAAGTTAATGTTTCATCTCCCAGAAGACGTCGTCACTTAAAGAAACTGGTCCTGGTGACACGATTGAACCTTTTTATTGTTCAAGAACCGAATTTCCTTACACAATCCTATATGGTTTCTCAATTTGTCAGGGGTGCTGGGTTAAAATTTAAGGGTGCTTAAGCACCCCCCAAAAAGAGGCTAAAATTGCCACAGTTGATGACTACTGCAAAGTGAAATTGTGTTTACTTCTTGATTATATTTCTGCAGGAGTTGATACTCTCTGGAGCAGGGGCCCCTCCACTGGGCCAATGGCACCATTCCATTTATAATTTGGTGGCTGCAGGGATTTGTTTTAACGTGTCATAAATATTTTTAAATACAGTACATTGATCTACTCGAGGTGCAGATCAGTAGAATAGTGGTTAAATAAAATATTTTACAAGAAGGTTGCAGGATAGCCTCCCAGCAGGGGACCTTTCTGGGTGGGGTTATATGTTCTCTCCGTGCACGTGTGGGTTTTCTTCAGGTACTCCAGTTTCCTCCTGAATAAAAACATGCATGTTATGTTAACTGGTAACTCTAAATTGTCCTTGGGTGTGAGTGTGAATGGTTGTTTGTCTCTATGTGTCCTTGTGATGGACTGAGACCTGTCCATGGTCCCCTGCCTCCCACACAGTGACTGCTGCACATAGACACCAGCTCCCTTTGGCCCAGAAAGGAGAAGCGGGTTGGAAAAGAAAAAAAAGAATTATCTGTGCTTTATTCTAAATTACTCTATTTTGTATGTGAACTCCAGCAAAAATTAGTAATGCAAACATTATGAGGTTGTGCGTTTTGTCGGCCTGAGACAGGCTTAATAATTTTCCCATTATCATTTTAATAATAACAATGACAAGAATTTGGCATGAAATTATAATACTATAAACAGTAAATGCAAAGTCTGATGGTGAAGAGTTCAGTAATAAATGAAAAATAACTAAAGACACTAACTACAGGTAAATTAAAAAAAGAAGTGCTCAGTAAAAATGACAAAGTCACTATTTGGCCACTAGAGGGAGTGTTGTCTACAATTTGGGATCATTTCTCAGATACTGTATAGTACATTACAGTACTTTATGAAAGAAGCGCTGTAAAAAAAAAAAGGTAGTCAAATATTAATTTCATGTGGTTTAGAATAGATTGTAAAGACCTTCTAAACTGGATAACTAAAACTAAAAATGTCCTGGATTATTGTAATTTATAAAGTGCATATTTTTTATGCCTGCAGCATAATCCACACTCTATCTACACACATGAAGTCAGAAGGATCCAAAGATCCATCACAGGCAGGAATGTCATCATAATTTTAGGCTTTTATTTATTCAACTGAACTTTTTTTTTTTTGCAGGACAGATTATCCAACACACAAATTATGTGATTTTTAAAAACAAGATTTGGCATACAAGTTCTTTTTTTCTGTTTTCTTAGGGGCGGCTCTGGCTGAGTGGTTATGTCGCCCTCTAATGGGAAAGTTGGGGGTTCAATTCTACCAGCAGTCACATGTTGAAGTGTCCCTGGACAAGAACCCCTCATTGCCTATGTGTGTCCCATCAGTGAATGAATGTGATAAAGCACTGAATATTCTTTGTACAGATCTAGTAGAGTGCTGTATGAATGGGTAAATGAGGACACAGATTGTGTTGTAAAGTGCTTTGAGTATCAAGGTGCTATATAAGTACAGTTCATTTATCATTTATTTTCAAATCAGCACCGAGTCAAACTTTTACATACAAGCTCAAATACAAATGCACCTAGATGTGACGTTCATGAATGATCCATATCTTTCGAATGGCTCTTCACAACAAACGACAGGAACCGAGTTGCAGACAGTTCCTTGTTTTAGTTTTACTCCATGTGATTTCTTTGAGTTTCTTCCTCAGATGCAGAGACAAACACACCTCTTTCACTTTTCCTCTGAGACGAGGGAAATCAGGCAAACGAGAGGCGCACCGCAGCTGGACCCGCTTGACAAACCTGATGTATAGTAGTATGTCACTGTGTACAGCCGTGCGTCATGATGTCAATACCGTTCAATATTGAATGGCTCCTTGAAGAGAACAGATCATCAAGATCTGGTGCCTTCAGAGAGCCATACATCTGCAAACCCCCACTACTGTTTGATTAAATGTTTCTGTCCAAGTTTGTCTCTTTGTGCCCTGTGACTTGCAACCTCTTTAGAATGTATGCCACCTCTGACAACGTGTCTCCAGTTTGGCACCAGTGACCCCCCATGACCTGTAGAGGAAGAAGCAGATAAAGACAATGGATGGATGGAGGTTCCTCAGTAGTACCTCAACCACAGGCTTTGACTCTATCAACAAGTTTCTGACTAAATTCTGATGGACTGGACCACTTTTCTTAGCAGAATTCACTTACCGGTATGTTTTCCCCCTGGCTTTAAGCAAAGTCCACAAACCTTCAGTAGACTTGTTGTTAAGCCATTACAGTAGCCTTTGGAAGAACTGGTTTCTGATTGACCCAGTCAGAAACCAGTTCTGTGTGTATTCCTGGTGTGCTTGTTGTCACCTTGGAACATGCAGCTGAGTCCAAGTTTCAAGTGATTTGAGGTGAATTTGAACAAATGGATGGATTTATTACTACTCTATCCACTTTGTGCAATACACCAGCACCACAGCATGAAGCTACTACCACCGTGCTTGACAAATCACACATATATTTTAGTTTTAAAAGTCTCAGGAAGACTCCTACAGATGTATTTCTTGGTATTTTGGCCGATTAGCTCAATCTTTGTATTGTCTTACTATAAATCTTTGTCCTCTCAGTCCATGGTGATGTAAAACGGGCTACACTGTGGACAGTGATACAGGTGTTCCAGCTGTTTCTAGTTCATGGCAGACTTGAGCCCCGGTGGTTCCTGAACAGCCTAACCAATTAATTTCCTCTGTTAAGGACAGATGAGCATTTGTTGATCCAGTAAGTGTTGACAAACAAATTGTTCTTGTGCTTGCAAAGAAAAATTCCAGCTTCAGTCAATCACTGTCACTAATGGAAAGTTGATACGTCTTGGCCTAGCCAAGTTAAAAGCTGTACAGTGGTGTCCACTCCTGGTTCTGAAGGTTAATATCCTGCTTGTTTTAGATGTTTTCTGCTCTAACGCACCTCATTCAATTGGTCTTTTAGCACAACTTTGTTCTCCGGAAGCCTGTTAATCATACATTGATTCAAATCAGGTGTGTTGGAGCAGAAAAATAAACTTATATAACACACAGGATGGTGGTCCTCAAGTAGGACTGGACATACTGCTGTAGAACCTTCAGTACTTTTTATTTTAAGACTTACAGCAGGTGTGTGTATGTATTTGACCTTGCATGTATAATCTTGACTCTGTATGGGCCAATATCAATATGACATACATGCTAAGGATGAATAGATGCAACAATGTACATAGTTTTAAAAAAGTTTCAGTTTATGAAATCAGCACTAAGTAAAATGATCAAAACGAATGTGGATGTTGCTCCAGAAGCTAACATGAAAACTAAAGACCTGATAAGTGTAAGAGTCTGAATAACAAACAAAATACAAAATACGTTTTTGCTCTTTGTATCAAAGGCCAAGTTTTAGTTGGATGACTGAACAGCTTTGATTTTCATCCTTGCATCTCTTGCCAAATAAACTTCTCTATTTGGATCCACTCTCAGGGGAGTGTGATGAGGTGTGGATTCCTGTGGGAATGGCTGTGAAAATAAAGCTATGACATCTCAGTGAGTTGTTACGCCAACTCACAGAAGTTTATCGAACAGAAAGATCAAAATAAAATTAAAAAAAAAAAAATACATGAAACGACTGCTCTAAGAATCCTGTTTTCAGGTTTTCTGAGGATACTGCAGTATTTCCCTCTACCACCACCAACACTGCAGCATGGAATGTCAACAGATGGTGCCAGGCAGAGAGGGGTGATGCCTTCAGGTGCCCTCTGCTGCAGTTTAACTGAAGCTGTCAGCTGAAGTTCCATAATCAAAGAACACAGGACGTGAAATTACATTTCTGCAATTTGATGGCTCTCACTTTAAATTTGATTAATAAATAAAAATACTCATGAGGGAGAAAACTCAACATTAATTATTCATATCATATGTACATGTACATCATTTACTGTTGTTGATGCTGTATTTAGCTTAGTCCTTCAGCCTGTGCTGTACCTCTGATGAGCTCATTCCAAATCTTGTCCATCCCTGTCACTCCTAAGAAGAACCTCAACATCTTCATTTTTGCCTCTTCCAGTTCTATCTCCTGTCTTTTTGTCATTTCCACTGTCACTAAATCATACAACATAGCTGGTCTCACTGCTCTCTTGTAAACCTTTCCTTTGACCTTTGCTGTCATCCTTTGTCACAAATGACTCCAGAAACATTTCTCCATCCACTCCATCCTGCCTGGACTCTCTTCTTCACCACACACCCCATGTTCCTGGATAGTGGACCCCAAGCACTTGAAGTCCTGCACCTTTGTGACCTCTGCTCCTTGTAGCCTCACTGTCCCACTGGCCTCCCTCTCATTCACATGTGTCTTACTGCGGCTATTCCTCTTCTTTCAAGTGCAAACTTCCACCCAGGCGGTATACATCTCTATGGCGCTGCTTCCACCCCTCCAAGTTCTCTTCCACCTGTTCTCACCACAAATCACAATGTCATCTGCAAACATAAAAGTCAAAACTGTATACAGGTATAACCTTCTATAATAGTTTAGTTTATTTGTTAATTTAAAAAAATACAATACAAAACAATCCTATGAACAATAATGTACAGAGTATAAAAAAAATGAAAGGTAGCAGAAAGAAGAAAAAATCTTATTATATCTGCCCCTT
>JARVLU010047069.1:0-15497 GCA_031762415.1 Simpsonichthys santanae
TAAAAGCTGGAAAGCTTTAGCAACTGTTTTAGCTCGACAGTAAACAACTGTGTCATCAGCATAGAAATGTAAGGATGTATCAGGGATGCTCTGACCTACATTACCTATGTAATATAAAGTTAAGTTATGTAATGGCAAAGTTAAACCACAAGCTGCAGTTAATCATGTAAAAAATAAATAGATGAATACTGTATACAGTATAGATATTTGAGCTTCTATATATAATGTTGATGGTGTAAGGATTAGAAAAAACTCTAAGCTCTTGTTTTTACAAATCAATGAACTTTTGTGTTGTGCAAACATTGAATCCTGGAAGAAAAAAAAAAGTTCAAATAAATTATTAAAATCCCCAATTTAATTCCCAAGTCATGCCCATGATAAGATGAAGTCTGACTCTGACTTTAAACATCACCATATGTTTAGATTGTTTTTCGACGTTCCTCGTTGAGGCAGTGACTCACTTTAACACCAGCTGAGCTGTTCTGGCCAAGACACAACAGCACATGGCCTTTCATGAGCCAAACAAGTGAAGTAGACCAGGAGTCCTGGACTGAAAACATGGAGGGATCAAATGATACAGCAGTAGTGACTGGGTTCAACACACACGTTAACTTTGGAAACAGAAACCAGTACAAACACTGTCAAACAGTCGATCTCATGTTTAAAGCATTGAAAGAGTTTCAGAGGAAAACAGACCACAGCTGTGAACTGGTCACTGTCCTGTGGTTTAACTAGCTCAGAGGAACCAGACAGGATGTTTGTTTCACTGCCCTTCAGTGTCCAACTTTAGGTTTGTTTATCTTCTACTTATTAATTTGAGAATTTCTTAGTGAGCTGAGAAATTTGCTCTGCATTATACAAGACTTCCCGTCAGTGTTAACTTTTTTTAGCTGAAGGCAGAAGTGAAGATGCCGCATTATCCAAAAGAAACAGAATTGTCTAGGTCAGTTTATGTGGCCTCTAAACAGGAGCAAATTAATTATTTTAACAATGGAAGCTAAACACTAGACAATTGTTGGAACAAAACAAAATTTGCCTGAAAGCCTCTTCAGAGTTTGTAGGTGAGATTCTGTTAGTTACAGCTGTGAGCTTAAGGAGCTCTGTCTCCAAATACAGTACATTAATCCAGCATGAAACCAAAAACTGCTGAGCACCAGCAGAGGGGTCAGCTCAGATTTAGGCTTCATCCAGTTGTCATCGTTGTTCCAACCACTAGATGGAAGTAAAGCATGTCCAAATCTTCCTTTAAAAACATTTGTAACACTAGTGCAGCACAGCATGCTGCTGTTTGAAACATTTGTGATGTTTACTCTGAACCAGATGCTCAGTCTGGTACAAACTCTGCTGACTTCACACTGAGCACTTGTCAGGGTTTCTACTGTAAAAGCTTTATCTACTTACCACTGATTTGCTACAGCCGTATGTCCCACCACGTTCTCTGAGGTCAGCGGACCAGTTGCTTCCAGGAACTCGTCTTAAGCGCAGAGGTGACAGGGTCTTCTCTGTCGCAGGCCCAAGACTTTGGAACGAGTTACCTTTGCTTGTCAGACAGGCCCCCTCCCTCATAGTTTTTAAATCCCACTTAAAAACCCACTATTCCCTGGCTTTCAACACTGTATGATTTGTGTTGAACCTATATGCATCAGTCATTATGTTATCTGCTATTATTTTGTTTCTATAGTTTGATTTTACGTTATATGTTGCTGTGTACTTTGCCTGTTTGTACAGCACTGTGGTTGGCCCTGTCACTGTTTAAAGTGCTTTATAAATAAAATGGTATGGTACTTGTGCACCTTTAAATAGTTATAACATATTTATAACAATATTTGCATAAATTACTTTGACATTTTGAAGTTCATAGCTATAATTAAAGGGTGACAATTTATTTCAGTCTTGGCACAGCTTCGACTCATCAGTTCTCCCAAATGTGAACTTTATTTCTCCAAGCTGAGGCCTTTCAAAAAGACAGGTGAGATATTAATTATAAATGTTCCTCAGAAACCCACTTCAAAACGGTTGCACTATCCCTTTAATTGAAACTAAAATCCATGCTAGACTTGGTTGAAATTATTTGAAAGTCCATAAATCATGACTGAAAGCCCACATAACACATGTGAACACACCACATAAATGACAATAAAAAGCTGAAATAATATTTTATGAATCTATTTTCAATAAAGTTCATGAATCATTACAGATAAGCTCCGACCATCAGCTCGTCTGTGTCTGTTCAGGAGTTCATGTGGATGCTTATGTGCTGTAGTTGGAGGTTAGTAGAAGCAGATCTGGGACCAGCCAGTTCTTCTCCTGTCAGTTTAATGAAGGCAGCACCTGCTGGTAAACCTGGGTCATGTTCAGCTCCTGGAAGACAGCCATCAGCTCTGATGAAGACTGGTAGCTGTTCACTACAAAACCCTGCAGACTGACACAAAGACACACAGAGAGGCCATGAACGTGTGAAAATCTATTCCGTTAAACATTTATCATTGACCCAAAAGTCCAACCCTCTCTGTGTTTATCTGCTGCAGAACTGTCCCGTCTCTGTGGTGCATACCCTTTTCTAAAGGCAGAACAAGACGGGGCTCCAACAAGAACCTTCATCATCCTTTCTTTGCATTTCTTGCCTGAAGAGTCCACATCCACCTTGGCTGTCTTTAACCGACGACAAAACTCCTAAAGAAAGATTATCACCATTAGAGGGCACAGCAGCATCAGACATAACCTGGTTAAAAAAATAAAAAAGAAGTTCAATATTGTAAAATGTCAAAAACAGGTAATAGTGTACAGAATATTGAGGCTAAACATCCAGTTAAATAACCTGAAATCCCTACTTTGACCTGAAAATGATGGGACTGTGACATATGGAACTATACAAGTAAAGAGTGTTTTATTTACATACAACTGAAATAAAATGTAAAATAAATAAATAAAATAAATAAATAAATTATAGCATATACAATTTCATGAATAAGCTTTATCTTATATTAAAGCTCTTATTGCTCCATATTTTCCTACCAGATTATTTTCTAAAAGCCAAACCAGAGGCTGAAACCCTGTCCACATTTAGTGATAAATCCTGTAGCTATGACTGATTGAGTTTTCTGAACCATTCCTTTTGTTAGACTGCTATAGGTTTTGTCCACTTAAGGGCATACTGATCACATTTCCATAATTTGCACTTCAAAACATTTTGTTAGAAGGGATGCACAATATTATTTGGTAACAGGCCAAACTGACAAAGACCATGCAGAATGATGTAGTATTTTAATTCCACAGCAGAGAAAACTATGTAGTCTGTGTAAGTAGGTCTTGAAAAAAAAATATATCAGTGTTGGTATTATCGGCCAAATAAGTTTTAACATCTCAGCAATGGACATATTGTATATTGGCCAAAAATCCAATACTGTACAGTATTGTGCATCCCTAGTTTGAACGTCCCATTTTTCGCATGGAGGATAGAGCCTACCAGTAGTTATATTATGCCACATACTGGACTACTGGGCATTGCAGCACAATAGATATTAGTTCTTCTATGAGTCTACAGCAAATATTTTATTTTTTAATAAGTGACAGGCTGTTAACATTCATTTTCTCCTCCGTGCATTTGCTTTGCCTAAATGAAAAAAAAAAAAAAAACAACAGCTTGTAAGGCTTTGCAGTGTAAGACAGGAAGTACCTTGATGTTTTGTCTTCTTCCTTGCAAAATTACTAGTATATTCTTTCCCAGTAAGAGCCTGCCACCCAGCTGCAGCTGCTGGCTCCAGTGCTCCAGAAGTCCAATGTAACGGTTTCTGGATCGAATGTGGTCAAGCAACAGAACTTCAGTCCACTCCTCCACTGTTTCACTCTCTGTCATCTTCTCTTCACCTCCTCTGGCGTCCTTCGTCAGTTCCACACATTGCTGCTAGAAACACATTACATCGAGTACATTAGCTACATTTTCAAAGCTCGGCAGACAAATCACTGTATGAAAACTATGAAGATCTTCATAAATTAGGGTAGTAGTTTTGTGTATTTGGTTTTGTGTTTTGTTTGTGCTAGTATGACCACTCCTAATCAGTAGAAAGTTATTTATGTAACTTTTTAAGAAACTAGTGTTTGTCTGTAAGTGCAGCTGTTACCTGTAAGTCCACTACCAGCTGGTGAATCATTGGTTCTGGGGTTAGGGTTGCTGCTCGATCCCGTAGTTTCTGTCTGATGGTGTGACACTGAGTCCGAGAGAGGCCAGTGGAAGAAACAGAGATGTCGGGGGGGCAGGAAGGATAGCTGGGGTGCAGATGGAACACCACGCTCACATTCTGACTGCTGTCTCCTTCACTGCAGCTGTTTATCTGCACCACGATCCCATCTTGAGCTACAAGGCAGACAGTGATGTTAGACAAGCACTGGGACACCAAGGGTTAAAGAATCACCTAAACACAGAACCACCTGAAATCAAGAACTTTAGTAAAATTTCAATTTAGTTGGTTCACAAACAGCTGATACCACAGCATCAGATAGATGTGGTTTCACAAATATGAGTTTGCAGACTCATATTTTAGTTCATCAGCAGCAGTCATGAACTGTAAATGTGACGTTCAGGGATGAATCTTCAAAAAGACAATAGACAAGGAAATGATGCTGGAACTTCAGCTAGTTTCAAGCCACAAAAACATAAAGAAATGAGTGTTTGAAAAAAAAATAAGCAGGACATTTCTAGCGTCAGGGACGGTATGAACTGAAGCTGTGGCAGGGGAGATGGCAGTCATTACCTCTACAGGAAATGCATTGAAATGTTGAGTACTTTCTAATTTCTTAGTAAAAATAGATTTAGTGATAAGGAAGCAATTTTTCAAGATTATATAGCATCTTTTTGTGTGACGCACAGTGCTAAACTTGAGCCTTGTTTTATAAATACATATTGTAAATGAATATATTGTGGCAGACACAAATGTATATACAGTACTGTATTTCACATCAGAATATGCTCTTATTGTGAAAGGGACAGAATAAAAGAGCAGTTCAACGGTTGTATTGTTGGTTGTTCTCCTGAGCTTGATGTAGGAGACGTTAAGAATAAATCGAGACTCAAAGAAGGTATTTTTCGTCTCTTTCTGCTGACTTCTACAATATAAGCTACTGTTCTAGGTCTCAAAATCTCAAAGCAGTCAGAAATGCAAACAGTAGTATATTTGGGTGGTTAAGGACTTTCTTTTTAAATTTATTGATTCTAATACAGTAATTGTATTCACTGTTAAAATAAAGTTTTACAAAGCAATGTTATGTTGGTAAATAGCTTTGTATCATTTATTTGTTTTACATTTGTACTTTGTAAACTAGAAAGATTTGAACATCCAAAAGAGGGACATCTCATTTGTTGACCTGGTTAGAACAGAAGTCAACATGACTAACACAACCACTCTGTACACAGAACCCACTTGTAGATTTACAGTAAAGCTGGTGTTTGCAAGGTGAAAAGTTCGTGACCACAGCTGGTATTCCAGGTCTCTCTTGTAAACGAGTCTCCGAGACTCTATGGGATTAACCTGTATAAATAAAGGTTGAATTAATGAATATCACCAGATTGTTGAACGACCCGGAACTCTCCCTCGCCGCAGTAAATAGATGATAAAACGGAGACTTCTTCAAAAGCAGCTTCGGACATCATTCAGAAATCATCATTAGTCATAATGTTTCTTTCTTCTTACTAACTGCTAAAATGTAGGACGCGTCCTAAAGCTCCATCGTAAAAATGCAACATGCTACCAAAATAATGTTTATGCTCATGTCCGACAATCTATACTGTCCGGGCAGCTCCTACGACGGGCTCATTGGTTCCCATAAAAACTCGTGTTGCTCTTTGTGAACACTGCGCAAATGTAAAATACAGTGTACAGTACAGTATCTGATTTTATTTATTACAACTTTGTTTTAAAAAAAATCCGTATCTGTTTTCATTTTACTTAGCTCACAAAAGGTCAACCAGTGAAAATAACTTCAGATGCTTTGTGGTTGTTCACATACGTGGTGCTGAAAGAAAACAAAAAATACGGTAACACAAGAGTTGTGCAGATTTAATTATTTAATTTGTGGTTTTCCCAGAGAGATTTTGTACTGATTTTTGTCTTTCTTTTTTTATTGTATAAAATAGTTTAATTACAATTTTATTCCTGCAACAAAACCTAGTCTTGAGAGTGTTTGTGAAAAATAAAAATTTCCAAGGGATTTATGTCTGCTTCTGTGAAGTCCATGTCAGATGGGATGACTGCTCCAGGCATTCTGCAGTGTTCAGATAATCAGTGTGCAGCACAATAACCACTGTTGACTAGTTTTGGAGGAATAACTATTAAAAAGTGATGTAAAGTTTGCAAGTTTGCAAATATTAGCTGTTAATTCATGTAATGAATACTGACATGTTTTACCTACGTTTGCTTGTTAGCATGAAACAAATAAGGATGAAGGCTAATGACGTATCTCGGCACTTTCTATTTTTGCCTTACTGTCTGCAGCAATGTCATTATAAAAGGTTAATGTTTTATGTTTCTTCATGTTGTCTTCCCAGTTCTTGATAGTTGAAGGGACAAGTATGGTTTAAGTTGTCTCATTTAAGGTATGACAAGTTCTTGCATGCTTCAGTCTGCAAGTGCACATCTTCTACAGCCAGTGTAAAATACAAATTTGGTTTACATGGATTTGTTCTGTAATAAAAGTAAAATTCTCAATCTTTTTGCATGTTCATGGAGAAGGTTTTATATTTACATGTAGCTGGGTACTGAAGAGGTTCTCCTTAGCGCATTCTTACCTGTTGAGTGTTGCTTTAATTGTAAATATAATTTTACATATTGAGTGTGTTATTGCTTTAATTTTAAGTTAACCTATTCAGTTATTGTTGCTGTTGGCTTCACTCTTCTGTGATGGACTTGAGACCTGTCCAGGGTGTCCCCCACCTCTCGCCAAGTGATTGCTGGATGTGGGCATCAGTGACCCCCTCAACCCAGAAAGGAAGAAGCGAGTAAAGATGATGGATGGATGGCTTTACTCTTCAGCTATAGAATAGTGTTTTGAAGGGAAAAAAAAAAACTTTTCCTATCTGCAGCAATAAACTTTGCCTGTACGTTGGGGTTCACCCCGGTGAACGAGAGGGTAGCCTCCCTCCGCCTACGTGTGGGGGGATGGATCCTGACTGTTGTTTGTGCTTATGCGCCAAACAGCAGCTCAGATTACCCACCCTTTTTGGAGTCCTTGGAGGCGGCACTGGAGAGTGTGCCTCTTGGGGACTCCCTTGTTCTGCTGAGGGACTTCAACGCTCACATGGGCAATGACAATGAGATCTGGAGGGGTGTGGTTGGGAGGAACGGCCCACTTGATCTGAACCCGAGTGGTGTTCTGTTATTGGACTTCTGTGCTCGTCATGATTTATCCATAACAAACACCATGTTCAGGCATAAGGGTGTCCATATGTGCTCTTGGCACCAGGACAGCCGCAGTTTGATGATCGTCTTTGTTGTCATTTCATCTGATCTGTAGCCACATGTCTTGGACACTCAGGTGAAGAGAGGGGCAAAGCTGTCCACTGACCACTACCTGGAGGTGAGTTAGCTCCAATGGTGGGGGAGGATGATGTTCAGACCTGGCAGACCCAAACATATTGTGAGGGTCTGCTGCGGACGTCTGGCAGAGTCTCCAGTGAGACGGAGCTTTAACTCCCACCTCAGGGAGCACTTCAAACACGTTCCAGGGGAGGTAGGGGACATTGAGTCTGAGTGGGCCATGTTCCGCACCTCTATTGTCGAGGCAGCTTGTTGGAGCTGTGGCCCCAAGGTTGTCTGTGCCTGTTGCAGCGGTAACCTTTGAACCCAGTGGTGGACACCTGAAGTGAGGGATGCTGTCAGGCTGAAGAAGGAGTCCTATTGGGCCTGTGGGACCCCGGAAGCAACTGATGGGTACCGGCAGTCCAAGCAGCATGCAGCTCAGGTGGTCCCTGAGGCAAAAACTCTGGTGAGGGAGGAGTTCGGAGAGGCCATGGAGAATGATTTGCTACAGCCGTATGTCCCACCACGTGCTCTGAGGTCAGTGGACCAGTTACTTCTCACAGTTCCAGGAACTCATCTTAAGCGCAGAGGTGACAGAGCCTTCTCTGTAGCAGGACCAAGACTTTGGAATGAGTTACCTCTGCTCGTCAGACAGGCCCCCTCCCTCTCGGTTTTCAAATCCTCTTTCAAAACCCACTACTATTCTGTTGCTTTCAACACCAGATGATCTGTGTTTGGTCGTTATATTTATTATCCGCGACAATTTTATGTTTATATTGTTTTTTTACTTCATTTTGTATGTTGCCTATGTGTTGCCTGTTGTTTGTCTGTTTGTACAGCAATTTGGTTGGCTTTGTCACTGTTTTAAGTGCTCTATAAATAAAATGGTATGGTATGGTATGGTAGTATGTTTATATGTTGAGAAGATAAGAAAGAAAGAAGAGTGCAGCAGTTAATCAGACTGTGAACAGAGTAGCACTGCAACTGGTGCATTGCACAATAATTGTGCATGTTGGCTTTGACTTTTTTTATGCGGTTTTACAAATCATACATCACAAATAAAACTAAATAAGAATGCACAATATAAAATTGTGTTAATCCACTTGTAGAGGAGGAGGCAGGGCTGACCGGCTGGTTGAAAGAGGTTTAAAAAAAATAAGTCCAGTTAAGCTCAGATGGATCACCGGTCATGTACATCTCCACACCTGTTGTCAACTGCAATGAAGGAAGTAGCAGTATCTACAAAAACTGAAGCGAGCAGCATGTTCAATTAAAATAGCTTTGTTCTATATTTTTCCAAATAATTTTTGCTCTAAAAATATTTTTGTTCATCTGTACAATAGCCTATCTTTACAGTTTTATTTTTTTACTATTCATTTTGTATGTTAATATCCATTTGATGAAACAAGAAATCTTCTATCTTCCTTTCTTTGAAATATGTTTTTACAATATCATGTCAAACTGATTTGCTTACAAAAGCAGTAAAAGCTTAATAAAAAGAGATAGTCCCCCCCGCAGGTTCGGGCCTGTATTACAGTTAATCCAACGGTTTTGGGTAGAGCTCGGAAAAAATGATACAGGTTCGGGACGGATTTTTTTAGACCCCAATGTAACGTTAGTCTATATGTGTGTACTTTATATATATTTGTGTAAGATGTCCTGAATATCTGACCTTGCAAGTAAATACCGGTTTAAAATCTTCTCTGGCCTGTGGATCTTTAGGAGTAAGTTAAGTGAAATTTTTTTTTCCAACAGAACATCTATTAAATTTATCTGTCGTAATCCGCTCCAACATGCTCTGCATAAGTGTGGCACAAGTAGTACGAATGTTGATCATTATCTCTGCATAAGTACAACAAAAAGCTGCCATTAGCTTGTATAAGTTCTGTATTTGGTAGGAACAAATCATGAATAAGTTACATATTATATAAGTTATACATTTGTTCAATTCGTTATCACTGTGATATGTCTATGTCCAAACATGGCTTCCAGTTGTGCTTTTTAATTCCATCTTCAGCGTATGCCAGCATGTTGGACAAAATTTACATACGTCAACAGAAGTTCTGTACAACATTATAGTGTGACAGGGCCTTAAGTAAAATACAAATAAATCAATTATAATGATGTAAATATGCAGTCCCAAAGCAATTTACTAAAACAACGTCCAGCTGTGTGAGTCTAGCTGAAGATTACATTATTAACATGTTAACAAATTTTGAAATGAGACAATATTTTAAACTCAATAGATCACAATCTTGATAGGTTATTTAAAAGTATAACAATTTAAATGAAAACCAGATCTTGATTTAACTCAAAAACATTCATCCAAAGCTACTGAGACATTCGGTTGATTGGTTCCCACCTGCTGTGCCGTCATGCTTTCACCCTGGCTCAGCGTGGCATACAGCAACGCCTGGAAGTATAGGTTAAAGCTCATGGCAGACTGACGGTATAGATTAGCCGCTCCACAAACTCCTGACACTTTCATCAGCAGGTACTTCAGACCTGGGCGGGTGTCAAAGTCCCATGCCGTCCTGCAAGTATGAGATCAACACACTGCACACTAGTTGAAAACAACTCCTAGACATCAGTATGGCCTGTCTGAGTTTAGTTCTAAGGAAAACAGGAGGATCGTGGATTCATAGTTACCTGTATGAGTCCAGCAGCAGATCCAGGATTATGGCTAAATTAGCCATAGAGATGTAGCGGAGGAAGCCAGCTGTGGGTCTGCTGGGGTCAGAGGTCACCGGTGTAATCCTCTCAGTTTCTGGCTGCTTGACAAACTCTTCCATCAAGATGTCGTAGAGATTTTGGAGCAGAACCTGGTGCGATAACAGGCTCACCACAATGGTCCGAAATGGGATTCTGCATGAAGATCAGATCACATCCATTCAACATTTATCAAAATCTACATCGTTGTCTCAGTCCTTAGAAATGCCTAAAATCATAATACAGTACAGTACTAATATTTCACATTTTTATTTTTTTTTTACTGAATGGACACAATTTTCTTGTTTTTTGCTTCTCACCTGAAAAGATTTCTCAATTCAAGACTCTTTAAAAGTTTTTCAAAAACAAGGAAACATGTCACCACAAGGATTATTGAGCATGCATCAGGATAAGGATCCCTATGTTTTGCACAACTGAGAATCCACACCAACATATTACTACAATAAAAAAGCTAAATGCAAAATATTTCTGTTTCAATAAAATTATACTCGGGGCAAAGCTAGTACAGTACTGTGTCCCAATAAATCAAACTGTGATTCAAACTTTGCTTCCTTATACAGTATATAACAATATCCTCAAAAATGTGCAAGGATTGATAAGACTGTAAGAAATGGTGCATTGCAATAGATTTTATAGTTTATAAAACATTTTAAGTGGCACCGGCGACCCCCGTGACCCAAAAATGGAAGAAGTGGGTAAAAGATAATGGATAGATTTTAAGCGGCATCATTTAGAAAAGAAACAAGTTAACAAATGTCCTGATGCATGCTCAATAATCCAGGTAGATAAAAGGTTAAGTCAGGTCCTCTGGATGGACTCTTCTCAAAATGTTTCATCTTTTATTCAGAAGTCCATCCATCCATCCATCATCTTTACCAACTTCCTCCTTTTTAGAATGCTGGAGTCGCCGGTAGGAAGTTGATCAGAACTAATCAAGAGTGCTGCCACCAAGGAGCTTTTTATCCACCTTGGTGACCTCATCATCAGAGATTGGAGAGCCCGACCCAAAGTCCCCAGGCTCCACTTCCTCAGTGGAAGACATGCTAGTGGGATTAAGGAGGTCTTCAAAGTACTCTGCCCACCGACCGACGACATCCCGAATTGAGGTCAGTAGCACACCACTCCCACTATAAACAGTGTTAGTGGTGTAATGCTTCCCCCCGAGACGCCATATGATCGACCAGAATTGCCGTGAAGCTGTACGGAAGCCATTCTCTATGGTCTCTCCGATTCCAATCATGCCCGAGTTGTTGCCTCAGTGACCACCGAGCCGCATGCCGCTTGGACTGCCAGTACCCATCAGCTGCTTCTGGGGTCCTGCAGGCCAAAAAGGCCCAATAGGACTCCTTTTAGAGCCTGACAGCATCTTTCACCGCCAATGTCCAACACCGGGTTTAAGGATTTCAGCCACAACAAGCACCAACAACCTTGCAGCCACAGTTCCGATAAGCCGCCTCGAAAATGGAGGCATGGAACATGGCCTACTTGGACTCAATGTCCCCTACCTACCTCGGAACATGTTCAAAGTTCTCCCTAACGTGGGAGTTAAAGCTCCATCTCAAGGGAGACTCTGCCAGACATTTCCAGCAGACCCTCACAATACGATTGGGCCTGCCAGGTCTGACCAGCACCCTCCCCCACCATCAGCACCAATTCACCATCAGGTAGTGGCCAGTGGACAGATTTGCCCTTCTCTTCACCTGAGTGTCCAAGACATGCAGCCGCAGAGCAGATGAGACAACAAAGTCTTATCATTGAACCGCTGCTTAGTGTGTCCTTGTGCCACACATATGGACACCCTTATACTTGAACATGGTGTTTGTTATGGACAATCCATGATGAGCACAGAAGTCCAATAACAGAACACCACTCGGTTTCAGATCAGGGGGGCTGATCCTCCTAACCACACCCCTCCAGGTCTTACTCTAATTGCCCACGTGAGCGTTCAAGTTCCCCAGCAGAACAAGGGAGTCCCCAGAAGGGGCACTCTCCAGTACCCCCTCCAAGAACTCCAAAAAGGTTGGGTAATCTGAACTGCTGTTTGGCACATAGGCACAAACAACAATCAAAACCTGTTCCCCCACACATAGGCAGAGGGAGGCTACCTCTCATTCACCAGGGTAAACCCCAATGTACAGGCACCAAGATGGGGGGCAACAAGAATGCCCACTTCTGCTCGGCACCTCTCACCAGGGACAACTCCAGAGTGGAAGAGTGTCTAACACTCTCAAGGAAACTGGTTTCAGAGCCAGAGCCATGCATCGAGGTGAGTCTGACTATTTCTAGCCGGAACCTTTCAACCTCACACACCAGCTCAGGCTCCTTCCCCACCAGAGAGGTGACATTCCACATCCCAATAGTCAGCTTCTGTAACCAAGGATCAGACTGCCAAGGCCCCCCTCCCTCGGCCACCACCCAACCCACATTGCACCCGACCCCTTTGGCCTCTCCCACAAGTTGTGAGCCCATGGGAAGGGGGACCCAGTCTCCTCTTCGGGCTGTGCCCAGCCGGGCTCCATCGGTAAAAGCCCAGTCACCAGGCGCTTGCCAGCGTACCCCACCTCCAGGCCCTGGTGATCCACGTCCGGACAAGGGAACATTGTTTCCATTTGTTTGATTAGTCATAAGGGGTCTATGGGCTGCATTTTGTCTGGTCCCTCTAAACGAGTAAACCTCTGCAATGAAAACAATGTTAGACAAGGTAAGCTCCTGAGTTAAATAAAATAAATTCTGCTGTCCTTTGAACACACCACTAGAAAGACAATCCTTCCACAAGTTAAAAGGTAAAATAATTTCAAAAGCTTTACTTAAGAGTATTATTTTATTGTTACTTTTAACTTGGGTTGATATTTACACTAAACATCTTTACATAAGGAAACCCTTATCAGTGGATGTACTTTTACTTAATTATATTATTTTAATATCCTTCAACTTTGTTGATCAGTTTTTATTATTTATAGGTTGGATGAAAATGTTGACATGCCAACAGCTCTACATGGAATAGATAATGAAAGCCATAGAGAATGAAGAAATCCTATTTAAATACTTGGTGTGATTCACTTTTCTAAAGATGAACATACCACAAACCAAACTAATGTGGTTATTTCTAAACTGAGTGCATGTTTGAATTGGTGTGCTGTTTTTAAAAACATTGTTCTTTCTAATGAAGTCTTTTCAAAATTTTATTTAATACAGATTGCTTACAGTCAATTCAAATAATTGGTCTGACACAATATTTATCAAGATAAACACATAACACCCCAAACGAATGTGGTTCTCTGTAAACTGTGTGAATTTTTTACATTGTGTGCTGTTTTAAAAACATTGTTTTTTGCATTCAAGGCTTTAATTATTTTGATTAATGAAATGAATGTAACACATATTACTTTCGAGGGTCATGTGGAGTTGGAAAAATATAGATTTCTTTATTTTGTTATCATGTTCATAGTATATATTTTGATCATTTGCAGTAATTCTACAATTGTGTGGCTTATTGTGATTCACAAAAACCTCCATGAGCCTATGTACATTTTCATTGCTGCTTTGTTAATTAACTCTATCCTTTTCAGCACAGGAGTCTATCCAAAACTTCTGATTGACTTTTTATCTGAAAAACAGACCATATCTTATTCAGCGTGTCTATTCCAGATCTTTGTTTTTTACTCTCTGAGTGGATCTGAATTCTTATTGTTAGCAGCCATGGCTTTTGACAGATATGTGTCTATATGTAAACCGCTGCAACATCACACAATTATGGGAAGAACAACTGTGAGCATTTTCCTTGTCTTAGCGTGGCTCATACCTTTTTGTCATATTGCTGTGCCAATCATAGGGAATGCAAATCAAAAACTCTGCAGTTTTACCTTGAAAGGAATTTTTTGCAACAACATATTATACTATATTTTATGTGTAAGTTCAAAGGCACTGTTAACACTTGGCTTAGTTAATTTTTTTAATATTTGTTTTCTTCCTACGTTCTTTGTACTTTTCACATATACAGTCATTCTTATAAAATCTTATAGAAGCTGCAGAGAAGTCAGAAAAAAAGCTGCACAGACCTGTTTACCTCACCTTCTGGTTTTAATTAACTACTCTTGTTTGCTTACTTTTGACATAATTATAGTTAGACTGGAATCAGATATTTCCAAGATTGCACGTTTTGTAATAATGTTGCAAGTAATAACGTACAATCCCATTTGCAATCCAATCATATATGGACTAAAAATGAAAGAAATTTTTAAATACCTTAAAAAATTGTTTGTCAAGGCAAAATAAACGTCATAATTTTTTGCCTGGTGTTTGTGATATTAATAGTGTTTGTTGCATAACATTTCATACCATCTTTAATCTGAAAATGTTGAATTCTAGTTTTAACAATCACAATTTTGACTTTTTTTTTTTCTTTTTCAAAAAAGCGGTGGGTCTCTGTTATATTTTTCTAGCAAAAACGTCTATCTCAGCAAAACAGTTTTTAAGCATAATCATGTACATTTGAATTGACAACTCTAACAAAATAGTTTCTTATTATATAACATTCTGCTTTACAGCCTTGCACAAACTACCATGCTGGAAGCACAAAACAGATAAACTTTCAGAGCACTGTAGTTCTGCCCTCCAAAGTTTTGGAAGCGTGGACCTCTTGTTCTATCATTTCTTTTAATTTGTGTGCACTAAATCTTCAGGTTTAATTTTGATAATGTAATGTTCAACTATAGAATGGATAATTTATGTATAATCACAATTCATAAATTATGCAACATCAAGGCACCACCCTCACAAAAAGGGTCACCTATAAATCTATGATTTAACTATAAGTATCAATAAATAATCCTAAATACTGAATTCCTTCCTTCTGAGTAATATCATATTTACATTAAAATGCACACACAGGGTTTTGGGGTGCAGCAACCAAGATAGTCGCTGAGATAAAAACTCTCAAATTCAAAACAAAACAAGCATATCTCATACTGGAATGAAAAGGGGCACAAAGACTAAAGTCGAACAAAACGAGAAATGCAACATGTAGAGAAGAAAATGGAAGATCAGAACCATCAAGAGGAAAACAATAGCTTGGTGCTGCAAGCCATCAAGACTGAACTACGCAAATTCTGAAAAATAAAACAAGCAGGGCCTCCAAAGATTAAAAGAAGAATCTAAAAAAGCTAAGTCTGGTCCTCTAGACATTCAAAAAACAAAACAAAACAAAGCAAAAAAAAATTTAGAAACGTTTCGTCTTTCGTCCGAAAGACTTCCTCA
>JARVLU010047084.1:0-15476 GCA_031762415.1 Simpsonichthys santanae
TCTTCTTCTTCTTGTGTTGTTTTATGGCGGTTGGCAGACCAGCGTAAGGTGCATTACCGCCACCTACTGAGCTGGAGTGTGGACAGGAGATTAAAAAAAAAAAAAAAGCTAACTCGGAAGATCTGCGCTGCTTTCGAGAGCTGCTTTCAGTAATGCTCACAACGTTAACTACCCCCCAATATGGTGCCCATGACGTCACGTGCAAAAGACCTATAGCACATGTTCATAAATGAAGCAACAATGGCTACAACATGTACAAGGAAAAAACAATTCTAATTTTTTATTTTTTATTTTTTATTGTATCTTTGTCTGAGTGAGTTTGCATTGGGTAACAAGTCAGTATACAGCATCATTAAATGGCAGACATCCACAGAAACAACCATTTCATGTTAAATAATTTTACTACATGATTATTTCCCTTTGAATTAACACATTTATCTTTGTCTCAGTGGAAATTTGTCAAATTTAGGGGTCAATCTCTGATCTTCCATCTACAATAATTATTCATTCATTCCACATTCAGGAAGTGTAAGGAAAGTATCGCACTCTTATTATTTTTGGAAATTTCTTCTTTGCTGAAGCAGTTTGATGGACTAACCTGCACATTTTAGTCAACTTTTGCCATCAAAAGGGTTAAATCACAAAAGTCTACTTTGGGCATGTTGTTAGATTCCAAGAAAACAACTTTCAATGCTTCTACTGAATAAAAAGTTAATTGTCCTTGCAAGGTTTGCAGAATTTCAATAGAGTCCTGAAGTAAAAGCTTCAAGGTGGAGGTTGCTCTGTGGAAGCATTTTTCAGCTGAAAGAGCAAAAAAAGGACAGCTTTATTTTAATGGACATGTAAACATGTGTAACAGTTTTGACCACATTTAGAAAAGGTCTTGTTGTTGTAGTGGAAACAATGCCCCTTTTTAAAACTAGATGTGTGTTTTATGGTTTGTTTTGTGCAGTCCCAAACCTTAAACGTTTATTTCTGGAGATGCAATTTTTATCAGCACAAATATTTATGACATTAATTCGCATTTCTTAACTTAAATTATTGGTTCTTCCTTATTGCATTGCAAGGCTTTATGAAGCATATTCAGGATTTTTAAAAGTTGTTCTTTATTCCAAAGCATGATATTGTTGTGAGCTGGATGATCTTAACCTGTTCTGTTGCCACATTTTAACAAAACAGAGCAAACAAAAGCTGTAAAAGACAAAACAGATCTGACATGGACGACATGAATGCACCGACGAAAGAAGTTTTCGTATCATCTCTCCAACAGGATGCTCATTTCTTTATTTTTATTAAAGAAATGCATAAATTAAAGAAAAACATACAATTTTACAAAATTCCCACTTTCTAGCATTAGGAAACATAAAAAGGCCAATTTCTGGAATTGGTCACATTTGTTTTTTTGAATCAAGTAGTGGAAGAAAAAAATACGACATCATCAAATTCTGAAGAAAAAATATGGAGACATGACAAAAATACTGCACCAATAGTACTTTATAGTGCTTTTTTTTATTAAAGCTGGAGTCTGTGACATGGACCTAACTTATGACAAGCAGTCTGGCTCCAACTGTCTCTTATTGTCAGATCAACTTTGCAGATTGGAGTCTTGTCATCAACCATTTCTTCAATTTCCACCAGATATTTTCAACTGGATTGAGATCCAGGTTCTTTTCAGGCCATGGCAGTTAACAATATCTTTCTTAAAGGGAAGTTATCATGTTTTTTGTCTTATAACAAGATGCTTTAACATCTTGAAAAAGAAAGTCATCCTCAATGAACATCCTTTGAATTAATGAAAACCTACCCAGAGCCCATGACTGCTTTGCTTTTGCCCACTGTAAAACAAAAAGAAGGTTTTGGTGTTAATGATGGCTTTTGTTTGACCTTTCTGTTTGCACAGCCACTATTTTTAGGTGATTTCTTACAAAAAGACATACGTTAAATGAAATTACATACTTAAATCACACTATATTTTTTTCCTAGATGTGTAATGTGTCCTTAAATTAAAAATTTGGAAGCTAAATTTGTGATGAGATGCTGACCATCATGTGTGTTTGTTTACCTTTGAAAACAGCCAAGTTGGCTGAAAATTGGTCAAACATCAAACTTACTGGTCTAACAGACTGTTAGCAAAAGCTGCATGTGTTTGAATGCCAAGATCTGTCTTTATGGTGTTTCATCACCTTCCTTGATCCCTGACATTGATTGTAAACAGCTGTCTAACTCAATCTTTCTCTTTTCTTTAGTGTTTAGCAGCAGATCCATTCTTGTATTTCCACCTAAATATCTTTGCTGATACACTTAGCTTGTCTAAGCTTAGCTTGTCCCTCCTATACATTTACTGAAACAAACACCAATCATCATCAGCCTTATGTCTTGAGCTTCTACGTGGTTTTCAGCAGCCTCACCGGAGTGCTTTGTTTATACTGATTGTGGAGCCACATTTAACAATTGCATTCAGTGTAACTAGAAAACTACTGGAGTATATAGTTCTGGATATCTGCTTTTATCTTTGATTTTATCCTTTTCAACGAATACCTTTAAAATACAACATAATTTTCAGCCAACAGTATTAGTTGGACTGAGATGTGTTTGATCACTAACAATTGCACTAAACAGTTTAACAAAAACTTAATCCCTATAAAAGTAGAGTTCTGGTATGCAGTAAGTCTTTAATTAGCTCATCATTCCTTAAAATAGAATTGGGGACAGGGCTGCCCCATCTGGGAAAATTATGCCAAGTTTTTGCTAAAGACGCCACCTGGTAGATGATAAAGGAGCTGTTTAAACTATTTTGAAGCACTCCGTGCACTGGCAGCATTATTATTCAGCACCTGTAATGTATGCAGACATTTGAAATTAGTGACACTGTGCAGGCATTTCAATTGGACTCAGGATAGGGGAAAAAAAAAAAAGGCAGGACCACAGCTCAAAAAGCAAATATTGTGGCTCAAAGCAACATATGAGGATAAAAAAATAACAATGACATGTACAACTGCACTCAACATTTGGATAGAAAATATAAATAAAAGGGGCATAAATTCACTCCTCCCATGACATCCCATCAAGGTCAATTTATGGTGCTTTATCATTTTGCCTCGAGAGCGCTGCACGCCTCATCTGGCAAACGCACATTTTAACAAAGGGGAGTCAGTCAGTCAGTGAGACACGTTTAGTCCCTACGGCTCACCCCCCTCAAACAAGACTGAGCAGCTCTGCAGTAACTACGTCACTGTGGAGCTGCAGACAAACTGCCCAAAATCATTCTCCGGTTCACTCCTACTTAGCTCCTTTCACACAGAGCCAATTTTGAACGAACACAACCACACATACAAAGGAGCACAGACCCATGTGGTTATAATGCACATGAGCATACGTCCACCCACACACACACACACACACACACACTCAAACACTCACTACTATGACTTACACTCGCAGCATGCCAAAGCAGAGGTCACAGCCACTCACGGTGAATGCATGCCAAACAGGCTGCAGCACATGAAGAGATGAGGGGAATCCAAACACACGCTCCTTCTCTGCTCTTTTCCACGCTCTCAGCAATTCTCTGGTCTCCCCAATCCCTCTCCAGGGCTGTTTGTCTGAGTGCTTCAGCCCTAAGCGACGCTGCTTTTCAACCATTAGCCTTATTAATCAGTTTTTTAATCGGCACAGAGTTAATGTAGGCACACTTTTTTAAGCTTATGCCAATCACGCAGGGGTTAGCGTTCAGCAGGTTAGCAGGCAATAGGTCGCTTGTTCTCAATTACTGACCAATACAAGATAATCACACTTAGTGACATTTCAGAGGGAAGCCTGGACGTTAGCTCACTCACACACAGTCATGGTTCCTTGACCTAAAAGGAGATTAGATTGACTTGTCATGAGCGCCCGGGGGCTTAATGTAACATTACCCTGAACCCAGCTATGAAGCTTCAACTCAAAGGAGCATTTATGTTATGGAGAGCTGTTTTGTTTTTTTAATCCTCACAGGCATAAGAAATATTTATTAAATGGTGGTGCGTGAATCCATTTAGATCCACACACAATGCATGATTACGGTTCAAACGCACATGCACAATCACATGAATTAAAGAAGTGGAGCAGGTTAAATGAAGCAAGGGAGACGAGGAGGGACGAGTTAAATGAAGGAGAGAAAAGGGGCTTTCCCCTCCACCTCATTCTAATCTATTTTGACTGTATCCGTGGTCAGGTCTGTCCATAGCCAGATGGTCAACAACACCCCCCTCCCCTCACACACCAATATTTGCAGGATGGTGTCCAGAGGCTTTAATTCTCACAGGAAAGCACTCTGGTTTGCTAAACCTCAACACATCATTTTATCCTTCAACAGTGAATTTGGTGGAAAAAAAAAAAAAAAGTTTAAAAAGAGAAAGTTTTCTTAGAGAGGAGAATGAAAAATATCAAATGTATGTGAATGGAAGCAGAGAAAGTCCTGGCTGGAGACGGCGCAGAGGGGAAAAAATGGGACAGAAAAAGACTTCTTATTTTATACCTCCCCTTGTGTTGTTGCAGCGTGTGACTGTTTCGACCTGCTGGCGAAAGGGTTCGTGTTCAATCACACTTCCCTCCGAGACGGAAATTAGAGTGCTCTCTTCGGCGCTCCGTGGCACACGCACACAAGTGCATGCTTCCCACACATGCACAACCGCTTGCACTCGCACTCATTACACACAGAAGAAACACACATTTCTGCAGATGGACCTGCATGAATCGGCACACATTGCATCTGTTTTTCCTTGAATAACCACAGAGCGCTGACCGCTTACAGTAACTGGCTGGATGGACGCTTCAGGGCAAGTTTGACATGAATCCTGTCTGATGCCTGTTTTTGCACTCGGATAATTCAATTAGGTGGATGGCCCCTTGCACTGCTGCACACACTGAGCTAAAGTTGTGCCAAAACCCCAGGCCGCTCGGTTATACCAAGAGGAGGGATACATTACATGATGTTACCTGCGTGCGCTGACAAGGAGACGAGGCGTGACCTGTGGAGCATTTTAGCCATCTCAATGGCAACATGACCAGGCCAACTCCACGGGAAGGCTGCCCACACACAGAACTTGGTGGAATATGTCCAAAAGAAAGAGGGACTGAAAGGCAAAACCAGTCTGTGTGCAACCAGGATCCCCAGCGCCAACGCTTCATTTTTATCTGGTTTAACAAAATACTGCAATATAGGCTCATGCAAAGAATATAAAATAAAAGTTGAAATGCCTCACTGCTATAAATATCTTGTATCAAACGTCATAAAAGAGAAAGGTCAGTCTGCAGACTGCTGGAGCAGGATCTAATTAGACGTTGGCTTAATTTGAACTCATCCAAATCACACTGAAGCTCAGTGAAAACAATATGTTGCCACAGCGACAGCAAACTGTCTAAGAATCTAATTGTTTTCTTGGAATTGACTTCTTTTCAGCCACATGGAATACAGCTACCACTTTTACAGAGTGTCTAACTTATAGAAAGATGCAATCAAAATTTTTTTCAGTCCAGACAGAAAGGGTACATTGATCGATAGAAACATATTTATTTAATCCATTTTTCACTTGGAGTCAAATTAAAGAAGCAACCAATGTTTTGTATAACAAAGTAAACGTATAAGATAAAACTGTGTTCTCCAAACACAAAGCTCCAGTCGTCGTGTTCATTAATAATACATTTAACAATAAAAGGCATGCAGTTATGTACATAATTGCCCGTGTTTGTTGTGTTAGCAAAATATCTTGAAACTGAAATAGCAGATTGGAAATATCGGGAATCAGTTCTTCTCATCCTTAACATTTCATTGCATTGTTGACCTTTTGTTAACCAGCATATGACAAATAAACAACATTACATCTCATGAACCAGGAGACAGATTTTAAAGAATCCAATTCAGCATGGATGCTAAACATCACCATGTTGGAGCTGGGCAGCTCTTCTGTAGAGATGGTGGTCCATCAGACCACTTTAGGCTGTGAGTTGGTTTTAATGGAGGAGTGGCCAGAAAAATAACATAATTAAAACAAAAAAGGTTGACATTTTGGTGGCATGTTGGCTCAGATGGTAAAGCAGCTGCCTCTCAATGCTAAAGTCACTGGTTCAAATCCCAGCCAGGGACCTTTCTGGGTGGAGTTTGCATGTTCTTTTCTCTGGGCACTCCAGTTTCCTCCCACAAACTAAAAACATGCATGTTAGGCTGATTGGTAACTCTAAATTGTCCCTAGGTGTAAGTGAGGGACTGAATGGTTGTTTGTCTTGTTTGTCTCTATGTGTCTCTGGGATAGGCTAGAGGCCTGTCCAGGGTGTCCCCCGCCTCCTTCACAGTGACTGCTGGATATGGGCACCCGTGACACCCGCAACCTGCAAAGGAAGAAGAGGGTAAAGATAATGGATGGATGGATGAATAGATAGATGAATGGATGGACGGGTTTGACTTTTGCCAAAAGCCACATTGGAGACTCCTCAGACATGAGGTAGGAGGAGCTGTGGTCATGTGACTAAAAGCTTTTAAGGCAGCTTTTAATCTGTCAAAGAATTATCTGTGTCAACTACAGACTGTTCTATAATCATCTTTGTGTAACACTGAATCACAAATGATTTGGTGTTCTTGCCTTTATTTGTAGGGACTAACGGGACAAAAACAAAATCATATGCAGAAATAAGATGTCACGATATTGTTCTTTAAATAAGTTTATTTCTCATCTTAAAGCTGATTGATGCAACAGCAGCATCAGCAAAAACATCCAGTACACACAAATGAAATTTTGCATGCTGTCCATTTAAACAGATAATACTGCATCACTCACACACTCAACAAAAGTGCACAGATGCACAAGCAGACATACAGTATGACATATGTTCAGCCCTCCTTAAAGCGAGAAACACAGAAAGCTCACTCACCCATAACAACCTCCCTCCCCCCACATCTCCAACTCAAACTCGTTGCGTTCTTCCCATTTCTTCTCCTCCACTGCTCGGCTAACGTCGTTCTTGACATGACACCCAGGTCTTTTTTTTTTTTTTTTTAATGTATCAAACATGCTGAGGAGCACTGGAGTCCTCCAAACTGAGACAAGCAGAGGACTGGCACAAATGTTTCTGATCCCTGAAACGTTCATGTGTGTACTTGTTGTTGTGCGTGGCATTTTTAAAAGGGAGAGCTGTTGTTGAGGGGAGATCGTGCCTCTGAAAGCAGAATTTACTCAGGATGCATTTGTTCCGGGAGGAGATGAGTAAGGGGACGACTTATTTATTTATTTATTTGCTACAAAGAAATGCACACGGACACATAAACACAGGCGCACAAAAATGCACAAACTAATGGCTCACACACATAAACACACACACTGTTGCATTTGTTCTCTCCTCTTGAGGCAAACAGAGAGGAGATGAGTTGATGGAGGTTTACAGGTAGTGGTTGATGTTAAGGATGTTTTATTTTTAGGGGTTGAAGGGACACAGGAAGCTTAGATTGGGCTCTTCCTATGGATACAAAAACAACTAAACAAGACATGAAAAATAAACGAATAAAAAGCTCTTTTGAGAACAAATTGAGGGCGCAAAAGAACAGCAACAAACAAACAAAAAACAAAGCAGAAATGACTGAAGACAGAGGTTATTTGTCATTCACCGCAAACCCCCCCCCCCTCCCCCTTCAGGCACTTTAGCTTTAAATTTATCTGGAGACGCACACACTTGCAGCTCTTTGACGTGAGAACTGATCATAAATGGTGTTCTTAGCAAGGTCAGGCATGGACAGTGTGAGCCTGCAGCCCTTATTCCAGCAGGTTAGATTACAGTGAGGCATGTTAGGACATATACATCATGCAAAGCCCAAATATGAAAGCAAGAAAGCACCAAGTTTTGAGAGAGGCACAGCTAAATTAGTTAAGGAGAGACCAGGAGGGCGCCTACTATCTAAACATAACAGACGGTAACTAATTCAAAGGTTCAACAGCCCCCAACAGAACCATCCCAAGCTTTTTTCTTCTTGTACCAAACGCTTTGAACTCGGAGAGAAGAGAGTGTTCTTTAAATCAGAAATCTTCCTGCAGGCTGTTCCTCAGTGAGGGCACCGACTGAGAAACATCTCGCCTGTATTTGTTGACTAAGCTTTTGGGACAGTGAGCAGAGGAGGATCATGGGAACCACATATTCAGTCATCTCTTTAGTTTTCTGAGATTTAAACACATTAATGAAATGACAGTGAATTTATGCATCAATACGAGACACCTCAGTGACAACGCTTTTATATACAGTACAGGTTGTCCCCGGTTTACGGCGGACTTGGTATACGGCGTTTCGCATATACGGCCGTCGCGCCCCAGTGACGTCATCAACCCTCGCGGACTTTTTTTGCAGCATTTTATCATTTTTTCGTTTTTTTAGGGTATTTTGTTAGCTAACTGCTTGGAAACACATTAAAACACATTTAGAAACATTAATACGGCCGTTAGAAGTTGTTTTACATTGAAAAAAACGTGTTTAAAAAGACGTTAACCGATTGCCGTTTAGTTTCGGTTTCGTTTTACGGCCGAAAATCCGCGGATACGGCCGCGGATACAGCCGGAATCGGTTTACGGCTGAATCGGTTTACGGCCAAGTCGTTTGAACGGATCTCGGCCGTATACCGGGGACCACCTGTATTTAATTTTCATCTGGTTGAATGATTGAAACTAGACGTTTTTTTCCCACATAGTTTTGATACAAAAACAACATTTCTATGTTGTAAATGAAAGAATGTCTTATTTTTGTAACTTGATTTAAATTGCAGCTTCATTTTTGCAGAATCATTTCATATTTGGTTTAGTCACACACAAAGCCTATTGATTCACCACCTTGGAAGTTATACTCTTTTTTTTTTTTTTTTTTTTGCCATAATGAATCAGTTAATGTCTTTGCCTCTTTTCTGTAAAGCTTTGACCAGTGAAGAACACAGGCAACAGTTATTGTATGCACGGTCTCTCCCATCTCAACTGCTGAAGCTCTTAACTCCTTCAGGGTGGTCACGGCAGGTTTCTTGGTGACCTCTCTTCCATGTTTGTCTGAGAGGATGGCCTGGTGTTGGTAGATTTATACATTTTCCATATTCCAAAAAAAAAAAATTCTGAATCTCTAACATCCCTGAGAATTCAGTTAAATCCATCATCAAAAGAAGGAAGGTAAAGGGTCTGGCATTAGGTTTAGGGTCTTGGTTAGGTTTACGCACAAGGGTAAGGGGGTTAAGTTTAGGATTGGTCCTCTGGGCCAGGTGTCACATTACGTTTACAAAAAGAGTTATATAAGCTGAAAAAAAAAAACTTAAAAAGACACTTCCTGTTTTTTTCCAGCAACACGCTGCCTATTATCAGCAATAATAACGCTAATAACGTGCCTTTACACCTACTAAGAGGTAGGTGGGGCAGTTTCACTGCTACATATGGGGATGATAACTACTAATAACGGCCATTTAATGGAATGATAACATCCGAAGCCGCCCGAAAAACACGGTGTATTGCTGCAGATTCCTGCTTTGTTTTTGACCAGTATAAGCTCACAGTTTGGATCATGAAGTGCCAATAAGGACTTCATAGAAGGTGCTGTTAGAAAAACAAATCAAATTGCAGGGGAAGAAAAAGCCAAATGAGTCCTAATGATTTTTAATCTCCAGCCTAAATCACATTGGCTTCACCTAATCAAAAGAAAATGGCAACATGCCATGCACCTGAGTTAGATCTGAAAAGGCAAAAAGTGTCTGGAGTGTGTGTCTATGTCCGACAGTGCTGTGGGAGTGATTTCCCTTCTTCAACCAACACAACAAAGCCCACCTGTCAACACACGAGCCTTTAATGCACTGTAAATGGAGGGCTGTGATTCTTCGGTTTTCGTGTATGTCGACACACTCACACGTTCTTTGGCACATTAATCTTTCTCTCACAGCATGCACGTGGTCCTCCACATGATGCAGCTGTTGTTAACAGTGGGCTGGGATGATGGGAGGATGTAGAAAGCCCAGTTACCCGGTTGCTGCCTAATCTGATTACAGATGGCTTCATGCGGTTGTCCTGACTGATGAAGGGCAAACATCGGGGAAGGGACAGATGGACGAGCCTCAGTTGTTAACAGCTGGGACTGACTCTGTTGTGTAATACACATTTAGGGTGTTCAGGAAGTGGAAGGCATGTGACAGACTCCCACTACATCACAATGTGTCAGCCACATCAAAGCATTTTTGTGTTGTACAATTTCTCTGTGTTTTTACCTTTTAATAAATTGGCATCAGATTTTATCCTCCAGATTCCTCAACTGTTTTAAAACATGTCCCTCCAGAATAATCAGACCGCATGGCCCCAGGATGGCAATTTCAGCATATCTGATAAGACATGTGTCAAACTCAAGGTCCGGGGGCCAAATGTGGCCCTCGTTGACATCTTATCTTATTACGGGCGGCCGTGGTACAGTGGTAGTGGCAGCCGACCCCCGATCGGAAGGTTGGAGGTTCAAATCCCAAGTTCCCACACCATGTGTCGTTGTGTCCCTGGGCGAGACACTCAAGCCTGAGTTGCTCCCGGTGGGACTGGCTGGCACCTTGCATTGCAGACTACCACCACCGGTGTAGGAATGTGTGTATGAATGGGTGGATGGCTGGTGCTGTAAAGCGCCGTGGGGCCCCTCATAGGGGGCTGGAAGGCGCTATATAAGTAAGCTCCATTTACCATTTACTAATGGTGTACCACAAGGCTGTTTTAGGACACACTCTTTTTACAATTTATATAAATAATGTAGGCCAAAATGTTCCTGACACATCTCTATGCTGATGATACAATTGCTTATTGTAGGGCTAACACAGTTGCCAATGTTTTCCAGCTCCTATAGGCTGCAATTGACATCATTCAGTCAGATTTATTCCATGTCAAGCTGGCGCTAACTGCTGATAAAACCAAAGGGATGTTGTTTTCAAACAAAAAGTTGGTGCCAGCAACTCTTCCTCCTATCTCATCCATGCATGGTGTTCCTATTGAGTTTGTGGATTCTTACAAATACAGTACTGTACTGTACTTGGGAATTTCGGTCAATGCACATCTCTCTTTTAAACCACATATTGAACTTAAGAAGATTTTTGGTCGACTCGGGCTTGAGGTCGAGGCCCAGCTTCACCTCTGTGGGCGTCATTTAAAGACTTACATTCCTCCCCCCACCCCGGAGTGTTTTACGACTCAGTCCCTCGCCCTGTTGTGCGCTGCATGACACGGGGCAGTCTGCGAACCCGTGTAAGCCCCGAGTGTCCCATCTGTTCCACTAACCAGGCCTCTGCAGCTGATCCGTGGCAACGGCAGGCCTCGGCAGACGCTTCATTCAGAGAGCATCCTCACGACTCACAGACGATGAATGATTTATTTTGTCTGGGAGGAAACAACCAGACCTAAACAGAAGGGTCAGAAAGTCCAACAGCTGTCTCGGGCCTTGAATGCATCACAAACATGAGAAGGAATGCATGTCACTCGCCACCTTTCATGTTTGAAACTACAACCGTTTTGGTAGAACCACTACGGTCTCTCATGCGAGCCATTAGACTACACGTTGGGGATGACTCTCAGCTACTCCCTCACCAAAGTTTACCCCAAAACCTGTAAATTTGGCCGAGTTATGGCCCTTGTTGCATTTGTTAAGGTTGATTAGCTGTGGTGGCCATCTTAAACGGTCTTGGCTCCAACGTGAATCAGGGGTAGACCCGGTGATTTCCTTCTGAGTTCCATTGAAATCTGCCCAGCCGTTCATGGGATATTTTGCTAACAGTCCAAAAGGTTTCAGAGGTAACATTTTATGCCAAGGTTTAAAACGAAGATGCTACATTACATGTGCACTCTGCAGGGCGATGTTCAGCTACTGCCACGCCATACTTTAGGTCAATATTTGGAAACCAGATCTAGTAGCAGCCAATTCTGTGTTTTCTAAGGTCAGATGGTTGTGGTGGCCATCTTTAACCGAGTTGACCCAAAATGTTAATCAGTTGCAGATGTGAACCTAATGATTGCTTTCAGAAAGTTGAATCAGACTCCATCCTCTAGTTCATGCATTATTTTGCTAACAGACAGACAGAGCAGGCATTAGTGCCTAAGTTTTGAGCCTAAGTATCATGCTCTCAGGTAGCGCTCTGACTATGTGTTGGGGATCAGCAACAGCTACTACCACACCGAATTTTAACTACATATATTTAAACTTGACCGAGTTATTGTTATTTTTGTGTTGCCTAAGAGCGCTTTGCTGTGACGGCCATTTTGAATTGGACTGATTGCAAAAGTTAATGAGCTGTAGATCCATGCCCAATTAATATTTCCTGAAAGTTTCATTTAAATCCGTTGAGTGGTTCGGGAGATATTTTGCTAACAGACAGAAACATTAACAAGAAAAAACAACATGATCGCCCTATCGTCGCCGGCGGGTGATAATGAACTCTGTTCCTGCGCGTGAAATTAAAACATCCTGATTAAAATATGATCCATGAGAACCGCACGTACTTTTAATGAGCTGAAGCAGGAAGGTCTCATTCTGCTCCAGGAAAAGCCCAAGGTCGTTCAGGTGGACGATCATCTGGACCGGTTCGGTTCCTCTGACCCACAGAACCCAGATTGCCTTAAAGTTCCGCCGCATTTATTCCAGATGAAGCGCCTCGTGCCAGATGTCGCATAGTCTTCTTCGATAAATGAATTAAAAATGGATAAAACAACCTGCTGCTGCTGCAGAAGGTCCTGCAGGCCCTGAGGAGCTGAGTCCCGCCGCAGGGACGGGAAACGGGTCTGGACCGAACTCTCCACGCAGATGGTCGGCACAGAGGCGCAGTGGTGGAGGGAGTCCGAGCGCCGCGCGCCGGGATGCGGCTGCGGAGGAGCACCGCCCCCTGCCGGCCGGACCTTAAAGGTGCTCACTGAAAACTACAAAACCCAACGTTAAAAAAATAAATAAATAAAGGGTTCTGACCCAAAACACCTGGTTCCGTTTGAAATGCAGGTACGCACTCAACGTAAACAAAGCGGGCTTCTTTCCAAATGGCTCCTCTGTGGACGTCACGTCACCACCTGTTTGTCATGGTCTGAATGTACCTGTATTACAGTAGTCCCTCGCTATTTCGCGATTCGACTTTCGCGGACTCGCCCCTTCGCGGTTTTTCAACGATTGTCAACTTTAATATTACTCACGTGACTGGGACGGTACAAGATAAAAAGATAACGAAAAAGAACTACTTGGGAGAGGCGCCGCCATTTTGTAGTTTTCTTTCGATAAGCCTAAACTGTATGGCCGCTCAAAGAACTACATTACCCAGAAGCCAACAGTGCTTACTGCTGAAATGGAAAGCGTTGATCTGATCCGAACTTGATTAAAAAGTTTGGTCTTTACTCTTATAGTGACTTCGGTGCTCAGTGGAGAGCCGATCAGAACTGGACCAGAACCGGATCAAAGGTGGTGAGTCCAGAGTCCTCATATAAAATTTTGCAGTACTGTATAGTATAGTACATATACATATGTTGTTAAAATTACACAGGTTTAAGAGTTTAAAACATTGCAAGTGTGGTAAGGGTTTATAAAGCCTTAAAATATAATAATAATGTCACACAATGTCATCGCTGTATGTTTCCATTCAATCTCTTCATTTAACCCATCCACCACCAGATGGTGCAGGGGTGGGGGGGGGGGTGGGGGTGGGGGGAACGTAACCCCGCAATACAGTACCGTAATTGAGGGACTTCTGTATGTATGCATTATCGCCCGCCACAGAAGGCGGGTCAATAATGTTTTTGCCATGTCCCAATAGCTAAAACAGCAAATAATCTACTGTTGTATCAAAGTTTTCTAACAGGTATGTCTTCAGAAACAATCCTCTTATTACTTTCCTTTTGAAGTATTTTATACCCCACTTAGAGCAAACAGGAAATCCCTTCATATATTGCTTCAGCTTGGGGATTTCCTATTATTTTTTTAAAGGGGGGGCTAGAATTCCCAATAGTCAATTCAGACCCAAAAAAAAAAAGGAGTTTTTGAAGTTGCTGTGACTCGTTACTGCAGCACGGGTCATGACTCAGAGACACTTGATGGGTTTTAATTAAACGTCCAAATTAGTGATCAGTTCAAAATGGCTGCTGCAGCTGTTCAGGCTTAGCCTGCACAAAAACTGATGAACCTCCGAGAATTTAACAGCTACTCTGCTAGAATTCAGCATGGTAGTAGCTGAGAGTCATCAGATTTCACCAACTCTGGACGGCATTAATCTGGCCTCCAGCTCTGAAGTGAAAAATCTAGGTGGTATTTTTGATCAGGACATGTCTTTGATCCCCCCACATTAAAAACTTTACTAGAACAAACTTCTTCCACCATATCGCTAAAATCAGAAGCATCTAAAAATGATGCAGAAAAATTGGCTCATCAGATTTATTTAGTCACTTGGGGTAACGGTGGTTTTCTCAGCAGGTGGCAGCAGGTCTCCATGTTTTTCTTTAGCAGTTTATTGTCTCTGGGCTGAATCCAGAGCTCTGAGCTGCAGCTAAACGTTTAAACCAGCAGGTGAATTAAGGAATGGCAGCAGAAAGTGTAACATAAACTTTATTGAGTCTTGACAAGAGGATGGAAACATCTGCAGGAGCTGCTCACCATGACCAGAACCTTCTAAAACATGGGAGGTTCTGCTGGTTACAGAAGGTTCTGCTCACATGAACAGCCGGAGGATCTTGGGTTTAAACGCCTGAAGCGTGCTGTCGTCCATGGTCTTCACCCTCTCCTGGGACTCCATGATGGTCTGGTGGGCCTCGTCAAAGAGCTCCTTCCCGATGGCGGCCTGGACCCGGTCCCGCCACGCGCTCAGCTTGGGCCTCCCCTCGAAAATGTCCAGACCTGAACCCACGGGCTGGAGGAGAGAAGAGAACCAAACAGAACCGGGCCTCTGGAGTCAGCATCACTCTGTTTTAATGACTTTGTGCTAAATCAGGACCTTCGGCTCGTTCAGCAGATGTTGTGGCTTTTAGCTGTTGTAACTTTTGAAATATTTAACTTTATTTACAAATAAGTTCCCAAAGAACAACATGGAGATTTCTTCACCTGCTTAAAAAATATTTTTCTTCCTTTATCTTTTAGCTGGTCTTTTACTGTTTTAGCTTTCAAATACCGTTTTGCTACTTTTAGCTACCATTCTGCTTATTTTTGCTACATTTAGCTCACCTTTTTGCTAATCTTAATGTTTAGTTTATGCTCTAATGCATAAACTAGCTTGTCTTTTTATACTTTTAGCTACCATTCTACTACTTGCAGCTACTATTCTGCAATTTTAGTTAGCCTCTTTAGCTCATTTTAGTTTTCAGCTTGTTGTGTTCCACAACTTTTGTGTTTTACATAGCCTTTTGCTTCATTTAGCTTTATTCTACTACTTTCACCTTTTAGCTGCTGTTCACCTTTTTGTTACAGTTTTGCGTCTTTTAGCTTACAGCTACTGTTTTGCTACTTTT
>JARVLU010047118.1:0-15436 GCA_031762415.1 Simpsonichthys santanae
ATATAAAAATATGTGTATATATATATATATATATATATATATATATATATATATATATGTGTATGCGAGTGTGTGTGTGTGTGTGAAACTCGACAAGTTTCCAAAACTATCAAGAACTTGCTTTATCTCTTGATTTACTCCTTTTTAATCAAACATTGATTATGGAATAATGACTCTTCTCATGTCTTCATATGAGCTGATTATGTTTTATCATTGCACATGATTTTCACTGATGTACTTCCAAGTGTTCACTAAGCCTTCAATGTGAGACTAATGTGTGCAAAAATAGTACTGGTACCAACTATTTTCTTTTAACTCAGCTAAAACCTCCATGGATGTCAAAAGATAAAATTGCACAAAATGTACTAAATGGCTGCTACGGCCTGCTTTAGCTAGTTTCCACTTCACAGCCACCAGCCTTTATAACCAACTATTAAAAAAAACTGTTGGGATGATTACTAGTATTATTGCATCGTTTTATTTGATTATACAAGGTCTCAAACTAATATTGGGAAGTTGCATTTTTAAGGCAAAGAGAACAAATATACAAACTGATTTGTCAAATTTCATTACAACATAATCAGTTTAAAAAAACTAACACAGGTGATAGTCTGAAGTCTGAGCTTTTTAACAATCACTGCTTTTCCTTTTTCACATCAAACCTTCAACCACTAAATGTGGAGAACTTGCAGCTTTGTGTACCTGAGAAATAGAAAATCTGAAGAAAAGCAAAAACGCTGATCAGCTGAGGTAAGTGAGGAGCGGATCGCCATGACAACATACTGCTGCATCAGCATCCTTCTGATGGTGCGAGCTGCACAGCATGTCCAACGTTCTCTCTGACCTGCGCCACTACAACATTAAGACCCACAGCTGCTTTTAATGCACTCGTAGGGGTGGCCCATAGGAACATGTCCTTTTTTCCACAACGTTAAATCACCTTGGAGATGATTATGTAGAACAAAGCTGGTAGCAGAGGCCCCCCTCTGCCTTCTGACAGCATTAATACAATGATCCCCTTCCCACAGATGTGAAATCCTACACAAATATCACATGGGATTACAAATCTCACCCTGTACGTGAGTGAGGGGCTTTAACGTGGCTTTTTGCTCCTGACCGGGAACACGGTAATGCCCTGGTTGAACAGGACAAAAACAAAAAAGAATCCCTCAGCTGTGGCACATCACCGTGGAGCTTGGGAGCTACTTGATACAACTGACTGACTCTAAATGGTAAAACTAAATCATTTATAATACTAATAACTCATATTTTACATATTTGTTTGTCTGCATTATGTTGTACAAGGCCCTGATTTTTAAATCCAGCATGTACTCAGACTTAAAATACTTCTATTGCAAAATCAGCCAGTCCACATGAGGTACTTTAAGCACGGCCATAAAAGAGGAGCGGGTGATCAAACTTATCAGGAAGCACTTGGAGCTGTTCCACCAGATACACACAATTCACCTGCTTTATCAAAACGTGGTTTCCCTGATTAGTCTATATGGGACATAAAACTGCAACGGAGATAACAGCTGATGATGTTCGTCCAACAAAACCTGTGTTTTAAAGGCTGGCTGCAACCTTTCCAAACATTTATCTTTTAATTCATGTGCATAGCATTATTTCACAGGCACCTGCATTTAAGGAGACGCTGATCACTACTTTAAATGGACACTGATGGGAATATGTGCAAAGGGTTGTTGCATAGGGTTAAAATAGAAAACAGAAGTTGAGATTGTGTTCCCCACAGTGCACAAGATGTTGATTTATCTACACTGGACACATTTAGGAAGAAACAAGCGTCCTGCTCCTTCAGCTCTTGAAGCGTGTCTGCTCACATATGTGGTTGAATTTCCTGCAATGATAGAAAAACAAAAATACACATTTGTTTTGCATAATTAATGCAAACGAGATGACTTTAAAGGACAGAACCTCAGATGATAAACAGAAAGACGTGTGGAACCTAATCTGTAGAAGGACGCCTCCTAGTGGTAAAACTGGTGAAAACCATGCAGAGACCTGAAACGTCACAACTCGAGCTCCTGCAAATGTCTAAAAATCTGAAATCACGTGTGTCATTCTAAAATCCATGAGAAGGCATTTATTCATATTTATATTTATATTAGCAGCCATTTATATTTGCACCTAATATTTACAAAAAGTGTGAATGTTTAGTTTTCTTCCGTATGATTTTCAGCACATATTCTACAATTTTTGTGCAATTTCAACAATTCCTCCATCAAATTGTTCAGCTCCTTCAGCACAGTCCTGCTCCGACTTTTGGTATTTGTGCGGATTTTACTTTTTTAATATTTAGTTTTTCGCCCATGTTTTTCCTCATTGAAAATGAATGTAGCTCTCTTCACATCCTTCAACCCTTTGTACTGTTTGAAACCTTTTACTGCTCATTTCAGCTTTTGCTCTGGTTCTGCTTTTTCAGCTTGTTTGTGCTAATTTCAGCTTCCTGCAGTTCCTTTCTACTAATAGCAGCACATTTTAAAATCACTTTTTCAGCTTTATTTGGTGCTAATTTTAACGTTTTTCTGCTCATTTCAGAATTTTTTTGTTGCTAATTTTAGATTTTTGTGTGTGTGTGTGTGTGTGTAGTCTATTCAGCCTCTCTGCCTATTTCAGCTTATTCAGCTCCGTTCTGCTAAATTTATGCTCAATTCAGCTTTTTCTACATATTTTTTATTATTTTCTTGCTCCTTTCTGCTTTTATTTTGCTGCTTTCAGCAAATGTCAGCTGTTCAAATTCACCTCACATCAACAGTTTAGAGATGAAACCTGCTCTGGGTTTCAACCTCTTCAGCAGCTTTCAGCAAAACACACACACTGCATTTTCACAGGAAATGTAATTTTCTACAGTAGTGTCAGAGTGCAACAATTAAATATGAATTTGCACATTTTGCTGGTTAGAATCTTTTTTATTAGGATGACACTTATAAAAATTAAAAATAATACTAAAAGTGTTCAACTATATTAAGGATAAGTGTAAATAACATATTTTTTCTATCCTCTGCAGAAACAGTGGTTTCAGCAGAGTGGACAGTAGTTATGAAATCACTACTCAGAGAGCAGCTACTTGACCAGACAATGAACTTTATGGTACATTTTTCTTCCAAAAGGACTTACATTGCATGGTGCGCCTTCACCTGTGTGCGGCAGTTGCGCCCCCAGTAACAGTCAGGACGAGATGTTACTGCAGCTGAGCACAAAAGAGCAAAGGGTGGAGTTGCAAATATAATGTCTGGATAAAACAGTATAACGGAGCTGGAACACCTTTAACACATTGACTACTCTGTGAATTTAAAAAACACTTTCTGACCTGGCAGTTCAGATGGAGGGATGTTCTGCCGGTATTTGTAGGCCAGCTCCTTGAAGGCTCGCAGACCGCAGCAGAAACACAGAACGGTGTTTGCAGAGATACGGCAATCTGACCGAGATGAGGTCAAACGTTACTGCTCTTTTTCCAGATTACAGTGTGTACAGGTGTGTTTTTTTTAACCAAACAGTCTACATGGACGCACAGCGAAGTTTAAGAAGAATATAATTTCTGCAAACTTACCTGTCAGGAAGTAGTTTCCCTGCTGTAAACTTAGCAGAGACTCCTGGAGCAGATCTTTCCATGACTTCCCTCTGGAGGACAAGTAGGTCTGATGGAATGGAAATAACAAAACTTATCATACAAACTTTATATGCAGTTATTGTATTTTTCACCCTGTAAGTTGCAGTTTTTTGCATAATTTGCATGCCTTGCGACTTATAGGCCGAAGCAACATATTTATGGATTTTCCGAAGCAACATATTTATGGATTTTCCCCATATTTATAAAACCATTTTTTGGCTGCGATATGACCATTTTCATTCATTCTGACTGAAAAACAAAAGAAAAAGACCAGTACCATTTTCAGCCACTTGATGGCAGCAGAGTAGTAATAGCTGTAAGGCATGCCGTTGTATCATGCAATAGGTAAATGTTGCTATAATAACAAATTCAAAAAAGTTCAAGACAAAAATAACTGGACTTTATTTATTATACTTTATTTCATACCTTATTGTTTTTTTTCTTGAAACTTTTTTGAATTTACCATGTCCTGAATGACAGAATCTTCACCAGCTGATGATGATGATGATGATACAATAGACCTGCCAAGATCCCCCACCTTCGCGCTGCTTGCTGCTTGGACCGACTGTCAATCCAGCTGCACCTCCCCAGCGAAATGCAGCTAATTTGACCATTGAAGTGCATTTATTAAGCAAATGTTAGACTAAGACACACCTTTGCTGTAATTTTGAGCAAACAAATAATTGTTTAGGTGCTTGTTAAATTTTGAAGAAGCGAGCGGCGTTCCTCCTTCCTGATTTCCTCCCTCTGCGCGCTCCCGGAGCACTGAGGCAGCAAAGCTATTTTAGAAATTCAGCAGATTTGATCAGTGAAGTGCATTTATTAAGCAAATGTTGAAACACACTTTACTATAATTTTGAGCAAACAAATAATTGTTTTTAGGTGTTTGTCTTGTTAAATTTTGAAAAATGCAGCAGCTAGTGCACGCTTCGCAGCACCTCAGCAGTGAAACCATTTCTGAAATGCAGCTGATTTGACCATCAAAGTGCATTTATTAAGCAAATGTTAGATTGACACACATCTTTGCTATAATTTTTGCGCAATCAAATTGTTTTTAGGTGTTAATCTTGTTAAATTCTTGTTAAAGTCCTCCCGCGAACACTCCCACTGCTACCATTTGGCAGCCAATCAATTTTTGGCACACCGGGTCATCAGCGGTGCCACATAACAAATGCGACACATCAGCAGTGACGCATAATAGATGCGACGTATAAGGAGAAGAGACAATTTATGGATTTTTCCACTTTATTAGACATATTTGGACTGATGTGACTTATAGGGCAGAGCAACGTGTACGGCAGAAAATAAGGTACATATTTTACAAGCGTGCAAAAAGAAAGTCAGCATATATAAAACATGTGTTGCTACAGTTAAACAGGTATTAAATACAAACACAGTAGTGAAAAAGGAGCAGAATCTTGGAATAACAGCGAAACACATCTTACTTTTAGGATGTCCGATTCATAATTATTGTTGCTCAGCACACCATCCAGACACTTGTCAGTCAGATTGAGCTCTGAAACAGAAAGACGACGTACGTTAGACACAATACATTTTGTTAACACATTGATATTTAATACAAAGTTAGACTTTAGACACAAAAATCCCGAGGAGATCAGGGTGCGGTGCAGGAAGAGGGGGTGGGATGATGATGTGTCAGTTCTGGTTCAGAACAACCACCACAAGAACGACAGATACCTTAGTTGACTAATTTTTTTTTAAGTGAAGTGAACTTTATTGTCAATCAAACCATGTATTTGTACATTACATTGTATTTCTAAAAAAAAAAAAAAAAAAAAAAAATCCAATGTGCATTATTAAAAACAAAAAACCTAAAGCATAAGCTAAGCATGTGACACCACATAAAAGCTAATAATGTAAATATCAACAATGAACACAACATAAGACGAGCTGTGGGGATACGGTTCCCAGAGTAACAGTGTACTGGAATGTATTCAAGATAAGATATGTTACTCAAATGCATTAGTAATAGTACAGATGTACAACAATACAAGGTGCAATATGGCAAAACACAAAATAGTAATATGAAGACAGATACGTTTAGTAAGCTTGTTATGCTCTTATGCAAGAATAGTTTTGGCATATGTATATAAGAAAAAGTATTTTGCAGACATTGAGACTGCTGTTTTCACAGCTGGTTGTTTTGTATGATTCTGTTTGATTAGAGCCAATACTTGTTTAAGTTTCAATAAATACTTACCACTAAATCGAGCCAGACAACCGTGGCAGCCAATCCTCTGGCAGCCCCAGTACATATGACAGAAAGGTCGCTGGCACAGCGTGCCTGTCAACACAACACTTCATGTAAACACCAAGCAGAGCTTTATGATAGTAACACATTTTCCATTACACTGTTGTAAAATACTGTATAGACCTCAGAATGATAGTGTAGTTTCAGTCAGCACAGACGTTACATTTTTGGACAGAGACCAACATTCAGGGTTTGGAGCACTCACACTGTTGAGCAATGACGTGCTGGTTGTTCTGCTCAGCCAGTCTGTCTGGCATTGGCTGGAGGCAGCAGGTGCAGATGAGATGGAAGCCCTGAGGGGGACAGTGGTATTCCTGAGGTGCTGCTGATGAAACACAGGTAAAGGAGAACTTCAGAAAAGCACCAACACGTTGTTCTACGTTACTATTGAACAATTATGCAGTGGAGCAAAAAAGTATTTAGTCGACCACTGATTGTGCAAGTTCTCCTACTTAGAAAGATGAGAGGTGTGTAATTTTCATCATAGGTACAATTCAACTATGAGAGACAAAATGAGGAGAAATAATCCAGGAAATCACATTGTCTGATTTTTAAAGAATTTATTTGTAAATTATGTTGGAAAACAAGTATTTGGTCAATAACAAACAAGCAAGATTTCTGGCTCTTGCAGACCTGTAACTTCTTCTTTAAGTAGCTCTTCTGTCCTCCATTCATTACCTGTACCTGTATGAATGGCATCAGTATAACCTCGACATCTGTATAAGAGACCTGTCCACAGCCTCAACCATGGCCAAGACCAAAGAGCTGTCCATGGACACTTGGAAGAAAATTGTAGACCTGCAGCAGGCTGGGAAAAATGAATCTGCAATAGCATTTGTGTGAATATATCAAATGTGGGAGAAACTGTAAGAAAATGGAAGACATACAATAATCTGTCTCGATCTGGGGCCCCATGCAAGATCTCATCACGTGGGGTCAAAATGATCATGAGAACGGTGTGCAAAAATCCCAGAACTACACAGAGAGACCTGATGAATGACCTGCAGAATGGGACCAAAGCAATAAAGGCTACAGTATGCAGAGAAGGACTCAAATCCTGCAGTGGCATGTGTGTCCCCCTGCTTAAGCCAGTACTTGTCCAGACCCGTCTGAAGTTTGCCAGAGAACATAAGGACGATCCAGAAGGGGATTGGGAGAACAACATGTGGTCAGATGAAACCAAAATAGAACTTTTTAGTAAAAACTCAACTTGTTGTGTTTGAAGGAAGAAGAAGACTGAGCTGCATCCCCAAAACACCATACCTACTGTAAAGCATGGGGGTGGAAACATCATGCTTTGGGGATGTTTTTATGCAAGGGACGACTGATCTGTGTTAAGGGAAGAATGAACGGGGCCATGTATCATGAGATTTTAAGCTAAAACCTCCTCCATCAGTGAAAGCATTGAAGATGGAACGTGGCTGGGTCTTCCAGCATGATGATCTCAAACACACCACTCAAACAATGAAGGTCCTGGAGTGGTCTAGCCTGTCTCCAGACCTCAACCCCATAGAAAAATTGTGAAGGGAGTGGAAAGTCCATGTTGCCCAGCAACAGCCTCCAAACATTACTGCTCTAGAGAAGATCTGCACAGAGGAATGGGCCAGTCAGCTACAGTGTGTGCAAACCTGGTGAAGACTTACAGGAAAAGTGTGACCTCTGTCATTTCCAACAAAGGTTATGATACAAAGTACTGAGTTGAACTTTTGTTTTTGATCAAATACATGTACTTATTCTCCACCATAATTTACAAATAAATTCTTTAAAAATCCTACAATGTGACTTCCTGGATTATTTTTCCTCATTTTGTCTCACCTACGATGAAAATTACAGACCTCGCTTATCTTTCTAAGTAAAACTTGCACAGTCAGTGGCTGATTAAATACTTTTTTGCACCACTGTACATGTATATGCAATTTTTCCTCAGTCTCATGATGATATTTGTTGGGATAAAAATAAAACCAGTATATTCTTACACTCAGCTGGCGAATGATCAGAGGATGTGGAGGGTTGTTCTCCTGCTGGCTTTGCTGCTCCCTCTTCACTTGGTGGTTTGGGTGGTGGAGGTACAGGCTGTAGAGTTGGAAAACTAGAGAACCAGTAGTTTGAACTTGCGCCAAACAGCATTTGGTTCATGTCCCTCATGTAGCCAGGACACTGTCTGCACATTATAAGAGGCTGGCTGGGGATGAAAAGGAGAAAAGAAAGTTATAAATTATTTCATCACACAAGCAATCATTTACTCCACCACCTGAAATCCCAGCTTCGATGTGGAGCACCAACGATCACAGGTTAAATTTAATAAAGCCACTGCAAACAGCAACCTGACAGTAGTGCAAAAAATTAAATAAATAAATAAAAATAAAATAATAAATTTAATAAAGCCTGGTTTTGTTGATGCCGAAGATGAAACATTTCCACAAGAATACATAAAGATATTGGATTGTCAAAGTCCTGCTGCTGCCTTCAGGCTGGAAGAAATACATTCAGCATCACACACACCTTTCAAAGGCTGACTCCAGCTAAAATTCAACTAAACTAATTATCCAGTTCATAGTCTGGTTTTGACATTTGCCTTTTATTTTTGCTGTATTTTCCTGTAAATGATTTGGAGGAAGCTGGTTTACTTGCAGCTCACATGTAAGTTGCTGCACTGCAGCGCAGAAGATGGTGAATGAGTGAAAGATAAGAAACAGGTGTTAACCATCACAGAGCTGCTCTCTGGATGCCATTTAACAAACTTGGGTTTAATTCAAACAAGTTCATTTCACCAGTTCAATCACTATGAAACGGTGAAACAACTTTCAGTAACAAGACATTTTGAAAACCCTGAATTTATCAAAACGTGCAAAGTTGTTGTGCGAGCTGATATCTAAATACAACTAAAGATGCTCTGCAAAGTTATGAAGAAACTTTCATGAAGAACAAATCTGCACATTATTTCTCATATCAATGGTCAATGAGCTCAAAGATGTTTTTTTAATCAAAATCAAATATTCCTACGTAAAGAAACGAAGTGGCTTAAAATAGGTCAAATATTAATATTACCCGCCATTTTTGTTTACCTAAACAAAGTAAGACCAGCATAATGTAGGTTAATTCTTTGATTCTTCTACATGGTTTTAAGTTGATTTATCCAAAAAAAATTGTATAAAAACGTTCACTATACATGGAAAACAATTAATGTAGCTTTCAATCTGCACTATACAGTAAGTCAATACAGTATAACTGTATACTGTAATATATTAATATAGCTCAAATTAACCTTTGTTTCTGTGCTTATAATGGGTGCCTTTAATACAAAGCTAGATAAACAATTCTTTGCTATTTTGCTGCAAAATGTAGATAAGTTTTATTGCCTGATATCTGAGGAGTCACTGTCATTGTCAGAGAGCTCCAAGAGGTAATCCGAACTGCCCTCCTCATCAGAGTACGAACGTTCAACTTTTGGCTGCAACATGTCCTGAGTTATCTTGTTTCGGCTGTCCATGCTCCTCAGATCCTCTTTGCTGCGACACTTCTCTGTTGAACACAAACACGCACCGTTTGTTAGTGTGTTTAAAGCATTTACAAATAAAATGACGATCAATGTGCTTTTTCCTCTGTCATATTAGACTTGTGTCATGATTTCTTTGGCAGTTAATGATGCAATATGTACGAGTGCACACCTGGATGCTGGATGAGGTAGGCCTCCACTAGGTTGTTGAGAATATGGTTTTTGCAAATTCTCTCCACGGGGCAGCGACAGGTGGGACAAAGACAGGAGCGCTCCATCCAGCCGGAGTAGCAGGCAGCACAGAAAACGTGCATGCAAGGCTGCAAGCTTAAACACAAACTAAAGACTCAGCATTAACAATGCAAACAACTGCGACACAACTTGTGCACAATAAGCGGCTCGCTGAAGAACAAAATCCCACAGCCTCCAGATCTCACCTGATGCAGTCATGAAGTAGGTCCTGGCAAATAACACAGGTCAGGGTTTCCTCCATTTTGTCCGTTTTACTTCCTTCCACTGCTGGTTTGGACAGAAGACCCCCAGGAGCGCTCTGAGCAGAACCTGACACCTCTGCAACGGAAGTGTGGGGCAGACCCAGGTCACTTTCTTTATCTGCAAAAAAACAATACCTGCAGTCATCACTCTATACTGAGCCTAAACTGTAAAGCAATTAAAAATAATAAAAACTTTCAGATGGGGCATGGGGTGAATTTTAAAGGTCCTGAATTCTTTTGCTTTGATAAAACATTTATTTATTTATTTATTAACCCACCCTTTATTTATCCAGGTAGTCTCAATGAGCCACGAGAACTCATTTTCAAGAGACACCTGTTTAGGGAGCAGATGGTGGGGGTTAAGTGCCTTGCTCAGGGGCCCAGAGTGGGGTGAATGAGGGTGGAGGCAGGTGTAGGTATTTCACCTTTTCCACCCACATTTTGATGTTGTCGGCACCGGGGCTTGAACCGGCGATCTTCCGATCACAGGCCCACCGTCTCTAACCCCTGCACCACCATCCCCCAAACATGAGGAAATAAGCAAATACAAATTTTAAAGAATAAATAAATTGAATTAATCTAACCATCATGAGTTTTCCTCCTTTTGCTTTGTGGCTCCAGATTATCTGAGTCTTTTTCCAGTGCAGGGGCAGTGTCTGGAACTGGGCCTAAAAAGATAACGTGACAACAGAATGGAGTTAATTCTTCAAAATGCTCATTCTGATACTCAAAGACGACTGAAGTCGACCATCATTTCTTGTATTTGGCCAGAGAAGCAGAACTGAACATCAATAAGAGGAAAGATAAATCTAGAAACATTTTAATACTTGATGCTTACATGTACCATATTTTCCACTGTACACGTTGCACCGCCCTATAAGTTGCATCAGTTCAAATATGTCTAATAAAGTGGAAAAATCCATAAATATGTTGCTTTGCCATATATGTCACATTTATTATGTGTCACCGCTAACAACCCAGAAATGTGGACCGGTACTGTGCCAAAAATCGATTGGCTGCCAAATGGCGGCTGCGGGAGCGTGCACAGGAGGACTTTAACAAGAATTTGACAAGACTAACACTTAAAAATAATTATTTGTTTGATCGAAATTATAGTAAAAGGTGTGTCTCAGTCTAACATCTGCTTAAAAAAAATACACTTTGACGGTCAAATCAGCTGTATTTCAAAAGCCGATACACGGAAATAAGAATGAGCAGAGGGACAATTCGCCGCTCATTTCTTTGAAATTTAACAAGATAACCACCTACAAACAATTTGTTTGCTCGACTTTATAGCAAAGTGTGTCTCAGTCGAACATTTACTCAAGAAATGCACTTCCATGGTCAAATTAGCTGCATTTCACTGGGTCGGTGCAGCAAAATGCAGCTAATTTGACTGTTGTTCCAAGCAGTGAACAGAACAAAGGTGGCAGGCTATGGCAAGCCGATTGTGTCATTAATAGCCACTTTTACCTATTACATGATACAACGGCATGCCATTCTACTTGAGTGCCACCTAGTGGCTGAAAATGGTAGCGTTCAATATTTTCAGTCAGAATGAATGAAAGCAGTCATATCTCAGCCAAAAATTGGTTCATATCTATGGGAAAAACTCCATGAAGAAGTTACTTTGGCGTATAAGTAACAAGGCATGCAAAGTGTACATAAAAATGTGACTTATAGGCCAAAAAATACGGTGCCAAAATCCAGGATGGTTATAGAGAAACTGGGCATTTAACTGTTACCAGTTCTGAACGTGTCATCAGTGAGCTCAGGGACAAATATTGTTTAAAAAATGTAAACTGCAGATTATCTATAACTGATGTTTGGTAGAGTTTACAAAAACAAGCAAATGAGTAGAGATAAAAACTAAATTAACTGAACACCATGACAGCCACATATGGACTGACCTAATTCTCCTGACATCATCGAGTTCATGTGCGAGATTTTTTCCTTCTGTTTGAATACTTAAAAGGAAAATCCTTAACATCCTGTTTTTCTGTGCGTTACCGGACGCTGAAGAAGCTGCTGCAGCCAAAGGACCAGAAGAGGAAGGGCTCTCGATACAGAAGCGTGAACCAGAAGTGGAAGGCTGAGCATCCTCCTGAGCTGGACCCAGAGGAGCCTTCGTTAGCATTACAGGCTCCACAGAGAGGGACATCTCTGATGCTGAAACAGGTGAGGTACTGTGAGCTGGCCGTTCCATTTCTGAAGATTAAACAAAGAATAAGAAATTACTTATAGAGACACAAAATAAAAATATAGAGGACATACAACTGTATTTTACAAGAATTATTAGGGGTAGTTAGCAGACAACTTACCGTAGCTGGTAAGTTGTGGTTGGCTGGTCACACCTAGCTCCGTTTTGACAGAGTGGTAAACATACGCTATGTCTGCAGTGTGGCAGGAGAATATGTCTGTAATTTCTATTTAAACTGAAATAAACAAACATTGTTTAGCATCACAAAATGAATGACTCACTTTGCTCTGGCTCACTCTTTCTGTACACAAAGTAGATGACATCACCATCTTGCAGCACGTGACTTTGCTTCTTGACCAGTTTGGACATGTTGATCACTGTGCCATTAGTGCTACGGAAAAACAAGTAAATGCTTTAATTTAACACAAACATACAGATTTTAAGTAATGTCTAAACAAAAATACAAGCTTCAAATCATCTGAAGGTCAAATCACTACTGTATTTTCTGCCGTACACGTCGCTCCACCCTATAAGTCGCATCAGTCTAAATATAACGTGAAAAAATCCATAAATATGTCGCTTAGCCATATACGTCACATTTATTATATGTCATCACTGACGTGTTGCATTTGTTATGTGTCACCGCTGACAACCTGGAAATGTGGGCCGGTGTTGTGCCAAAAATAGATTAGCTGCCACATGGCGGCAGTGGGAGTGTGCACGGGAGGACGTTAACAGGAATTTAACAAGATTAACACTTAAGAACAATTATTTGTTTGCTCGAAATTATAATAAAATTGTGTCTCAGTTGAACTTTTCCTAAATAAATGCACTTGGACGGTAAAATCAGTTGTATTTCAAAAGCTGATACGCAAAAGTAGGAACGAGCAGAGGGACAATTCGCTGCGCGTTTCTTTGAAATTTAACAAGAAACACCAAAAACAATTATTTGTTTGTTCGACTTCATAGTAAAGGTGTGTCTCACTCTAACGATTGCTTAATAAAAAGGACTTTAACGGTCAAATCAGCTGTATTTCAAAAGTATTTGCAGCGTTGTGTTCCAGGAGTGCGCACATAGGGAAAAAATCATGAAGGAGGAATGCCGCGCATTTCTTCGAAATTTAACAAAATAAGCACCTAAAACAATTATTTGTTTGTTCAAAATTATAGCAAAGCTGTGTCTCAGTTGAACTTTTACTTAATAAATGCACTTTAATGGTCAAATTAGTTGAATTACACAGGGGCAGTGCAACGAAATGAAGCTGATTAGACAGTTGCTTCAAGCAGCGAGCAGAACGAAGGTGTCATGTATGGCAGGCCGATTGTGTCATTAATAGCTGGTGAAGATTCTCAGTCATCCAGGACATGATAAATTCAAAAAAGTTCAGGACAAAAAAAAAAAAACAATAAAATATAACAAATACTGTACAGTCCAGTTGTTTTTGTCTGTAACTTTTTTTGAATTTGTCATTATAGCCACTTTTAACTATTACAGGACGCAACGGCATGCCATACAATTTGAGTGCCATCTAGTGGCTGAAAATGGTAGTGTTCAATTTTTTTCAGTCAGAATTAATGAAAACGGTCATATGTCAGGCAAAAATTGTTTTATAAATATGGGAAAAATCCATAAATATGTCGCTTCGGCCTATTAGTCGCAAGGCATGAACTATGCAAAAAAATGCGACTTATAGGGGACATGTCCCCCCCACATTAAAAAATGTTCATTTGGACAGCCCCACCCCCTCTTGGTTACCTCCAACTCTAAACACAGCAGTTTCTGTGCGTCTCCTCCTGCCTCGGCAGAAAACGCGCACAGGTGTAGGAGGTGGAGACACCTCTGTGTTGCTCGGTCGCCAGTTTAGCGAGCTTAGTGCGGACAGTTGTTGACCAGGGAGGGTTGATCATAAACATTTATACATGGTTAGGAGGATGTTTGAGAGGAGCTACGTAGCATCTTAGCTTAGCAGTAACTGTGATGCTGTCAGACACTGTAGGTGTAAGAGATGCTGTGTGTTAAGGTGCATTCAAGTTGAAATGTCTTTAAAACCCCACACCTTATTGTCCTCAAGCTTCATGAGAAACATCATTTAGATGAGTAGTGTTGAACACAAGTAAAAAAAAAGTCTAGTGGTGTTTTTTTACATTTCTCTATAAACACAAATAGTGCCTGTCAGAGACTGTGTGTTAAAGTGCATTAAAATCGAAATGTGTTCAAAACCCACTGCTGACTTTACACAAACTTGGGGAGAAACATGCTTTGCTTTAAATATGTGGAATTAAAATAAGGAAATCTAATTTTTGTACACTAGTGTACACTTTTTTGCACACTGGTGCACGCACGCACACACACACGCACACACACACACACACACGCACGCACGCACGCACGCATGCACACACACACACACACACACACACACACACCTTACAGATGTTTCTGATGTCCTGGGGTTGGGTTGGATGTGAGCCATGTCAGTCTATGCAGTTCTCCATTTCAAATCATAGGTGCCCAAAGTGAACCAGACTGGACCTTCTTATTTTGTTAAGACATGAAAATCTTATTATTGTGGGTCATTACTAACAAAGAAAGTTCCAAATTAATATTGCACTTTGGAAAAGAACGAGGATGGGTGTTAGAAATTTGGGCAAGAGATTCAATGGCAGCCTTCAAAATTATTTTAGATAGATTCTGCATTTAGTCTTTACCTGCTATATACAGGTAGTCCTTGACTTACGAACGTGTTCCATACCTACAAACCATTCGTAAATCGATTTTGCTGTAAGTCGGAACTCATTACACGTGGTGCCGCACCTGTTCGTAAGTCCGGATTTTTTGACATGTTGAGGAAATACATGAAAAATGTATGCTAACGCTGCGCCGCACACCCGTTCTTAAGTCCGAGTTGCTGTAAGTCGAGGGTGCCTTAAGTCAAGGACTACCTGTATATATATATACTGTATACAGGCAGTCCCCGAGTTATGAACAAGATCCGTTCCTACGGCCCGTTCGTAACTCGATTTGCCGTAAGTCGGAGCGCCGGCCACATGGCTGCCATAACTCCGGATTTTCGTCTGTAACTCGAAACTGAAACCACACGGCTGCTGTAACACTGGATTTTCGTCTGTAACTCGAAACTGAAACCACATGGCGGCCGTAACTTCTTTTTAAACACGTTTTTTTTCAATGTAAAACAACAACAGTGTACTTAGAACGCCATTTTAATGTGTTTCCAAGCAGTTAGCTAACAAAATACCCTAAAAAAAAAAAAAAAAAAAAAACGATAAAAACATAAAATGCTGCATAAAAAAGGCAATGTAAGGTGTGATGACATCACTGGGG
>JARVLU010047179.1:0-15350 GCA_031762415.1 Simpsonichthys santanae
ATAATTGATGGAACAATGAATGGATGGACGGGTGAATGAATGGATGGATGGCTGAACGAATTTATGGATGATGGATGATGGATGGATGAATGGATGGATGGGTGAACGAATTGATGGATGATGGATGATGGTTGGATGAATGGATGGATGGAAGCCTGTGAATCTTTTCATTTGAATGGTGTGCTGAAGAGGAGCTGCATCCTAAAGATGCAGCAGTGAACTCTGAGTCACATGACTGGGCAGCATGGCTTCACCTGCTGTCACTGGTTTTCACATGATGCATGTGTTCACCTGTAGCTCTTTTATAGATTAAAATGAGCCTTAGTTCATAAGAAACGTGTTCTGGATTGTGACTTTAAGACAATAATCTTTGTGCCTCATTATCCTAATGTAAAGAAGCTTTTATTTGTGCTGCTGATCGCCTGAAACTGTCTTCAGATATTTGCAGGGCTCTATGTAAGATGGAGCTGCATTACAGATAATACTTCTTTATCACCGTTCTTCTGTGTGAGTTACGAGCAGTTTTGGATGTTGACAGAAAGTCCCTCTGGAGAACAAACTTCACCTCGTTGCCAATTATTTGATTCTGTGCAGCGCTCCAGCAAGGAGCAGATACAGTAATGTAACAGCTTCGCTGCTGTACGCCTGCTCCACCACCAGTGCCGACGCCATCCTCTGCAAAGCAGCATCTGGCACCTCCACATTCACCACTTAGCTAAATTACATTACTTCTAGCCTGGCGCCTCTAACAAGGTGCTCAGAGTATTTCGGCGGCTGGGAAAACAGAAAGTGAACATGGCAAGAGACAAAGAAGTGGAGAAGCTAACACGGTGTTAACAATTGCTCAGTGAGTTCCTCCGCTTCCCATTACACACACTTTGCACCTTTTAACCTTGTTAGCGGGCCACGGCAGCACGCTACCCCTGAATGCTTGTTTCATAATTAAAAGGGGCTCAGGTGCTAGATTTATGGAGATTTGCAGGCCTGTGATTAAAATTGAAATTTAATTCTGGTAATCTGTAAGAGGCGAGAGAGAAACGCGCTGAACGTGAAAGGCAGGGAGGGATGGACGGTTTGGGCGGTTGGCTAGCCACGTATCGGTGGGAGATACTTCACACGGGCTGTTCAAACATGGACTTAAAACAGGCTTATCTCCCCAAAGGTTAATGAGGAGCGGCTGACTGCGCCTGTTACAAACGCATCTTCCTCTGCTCAGTGGTGTGTCAGTCAGAAACACACACACACACACACACACACAGATAAGCTGCAGGCATCACAAGCCCACAGCCTTACTGACAGAATTCTCCTTTCCAATAACATCCTCAGACGACTTAATTACTTTTCCTTTTGTTGCGATTCACAAAAATAAGCGGACTCTAGATGAAATCTCTCTTCTATCATCTCTGTTTCTCTGTTGCTCTGCGCTGCAGCTGATTATTTAGTTGTGGCGATTTAGAGCCCGTGGCGCTGAAGTGGGAAGGCAGAAGGCCTGCAGTTCACAGTGCACCTCCATGGCCCCGTGCATGACGGAGCTGGTTCACGCTGGGAGGAGCAGCAGTGAAACCTGGGGGGGTTGTTGTTCAGGTGTAAGCAGGAGGTGGACTCATTAAAGGCTAAAGAAACACTTCTGTGTCGTCGTGTTGTGTGTGCATGGTGAGACAGACAAAAGAAAAGGAGCAAACTAAGATGAATAGTTTATTTGTTGTTGTCCAACGTGGGACCAAAGAAACAGTGTGGACAGAGAAATGTTCTGTTTCACCTCAAGGTGCTCCAGTTCCCACTCTGAACAACACTTGTATTCCCACAGTGCAGCTGTGTTTCGCTCTATTGTTGCCCCTTGAAGTGCACGCAGGTTGTTGCGCTCATGCCCGGGCTTTAAATCATGCACGTCCTGGACGAGAACACGCGTCAGGTTTATGTTGATGCCACGGAGGTGTGTGCTGAACGCGCCGCGCGCTGTGTGTGGCTCATTGTACCCATGCTTCCTTGTTTTTCACCTGCAGAGCGGCTCTGTCTTATCAGCACATGGTGGTGTTTAGGCTTGGCAGCAGGGGTTGTTTATGAGCACCCGTGTGTGTGTGCGCGTGTGTGTGCTGGTGTCTTTGTGCTTTTTGTACCGCACACAAGAACTTGATCCTAACATTGTGTTGCTTCAATTTATTATTCATGAGCTGGAGCGTCTTCATCTAAGTTGAAGCGTTTTGTGTTGTACTTACTGTTTAGCAGTGGTTGATGCATCCATGTTAGTTTTATGTGATTTTACGTTGTTTAACCTAAAACTGGAAAAATGAAAACCAAAGCTTGGTCTTGACTTGACTGAACAAACACCACTGGATAAAACTCATGCAGTTTGTGCAGAATGAAGTGAGCGCACGTGACGAGGCTGTCACACAGTAGCAACAGCATCACACATGTCAGCTTATCAAAAAAGGCAAACACACTAAGCTGCGTAACGTAGATGTACGTTTTGAATACGTTACCAGCACACTGATTTATGATGGCATTAGTTTAACTAAAATTTTCAGCGTATGCCAATATGATGCTTATAAGTTAGGCGTAAGTTATGCATCAGGTAAGTTATGCACAACTTCACGAACATTTCATGTAAGACACTCATAAGTTGCCATTTGTTAGAAACCAGCTGGAATGTTCCCATGTGTAGTGGCAGATGCAGACGAGGGTCAGGGTGGGTGTGAAGGTGCTGATGAAGTCTGATCGTGTCGACCATGGCCCCTTGCTGCAGCTGCCTTCATAATTTGATTTGTTTGATTTCTTCCAAGGCCTTTTCATCAATGCAAAATTAGCGTGCCGCTAGCTGAGCGCTACCTAATTGCGGGAAGTTGTCAACTGTGCGTGTCTTGGTGTTGAAGTCAACCCACTGCTATTACACCTCTGAGTCAGCAAGGGAGGAAGTCACAAAGCTGAAAGTGTTGGTATGTGTCAGGGTAGACCAGTATTGTGGCTCGAAGGCTTGATGTAGACATGACGGTCTTTGTGTCCAACCAGCTCTGAGACAGAATGGGTGATTTCTGACACATTTTATTTCTACTGTTCTACATCAATAGTTTTCATTTGATACTACAGCAGTCCCTCGATTATTGTGGGGGATCCTTACCCTGAAAATCCACAAGAGAAAAATTGCCAAGTGGAAATAGTAGTACAGGTAGTCCTCGTCTTACAACGTTTCAACGTTACGACGCATCTCCCTTATTCACATTACGCGGTTACATCAGTTTTACGTCAATTTTATGTCAGTTTTTACGTCAGTTTTACTTCGTTTTTACGACATTAAATGTCGTAATGCGGCGGCGCAGCGGCGGAAGACTACAGTATGCGGTGCAGCGGTGGAGGAATACAGTACTGTACGAAGGAGGACGGCATCACTAACATCCCAGTAGGCCATTAGCCCTTCATTGTGGCTCCCAAACGCAAGGAGGACTCTTCTGATGGCAGTGCATCGAGGAAAAGGAAGGCCATCACCATGGACTTACGTCAAAAATTGGTTTACAACGCCGCGTAGGAACGGATCTACGTCGTAATTCGAGGATTACCTGTATTTACAAGGGGCTGGACTCGAGAGGAAATGGGTAAGTCTTCTGTGGATGCAGATGGTCAGGATTTTATCTAGACAGAATCTTCTGGAAGGCTTTATAAAAACTGAGAAGGCTTTCTCATGTTGTATGGGGTTCCAGGACTTACTGTAAGAGGAGAGTAAGATTCCAAGTTTTAGGAGTTTGATTAGTGAGTTTCACAGGTTGATGTAGGAGAGTGACAGGTTGAACCAGGATGTAGAGGTAAGTGAGAGATCTTTCCAGTTGCAATGTCCAGAAGGACTGGTCTTAGGATGATGGGTTTATGGCAAACTCAGGCTGGAAGACAAAGTTAGGTTCCAAATTTGGAGGATACAGCTAACAGATCCGCTTCTAGAAAAACATGATTAATTCTTGATATCTTCAATTGGAGCTTTGGCCGCTCACTGAATACCATGTAGACGATGTCTTGGCCTTGTCCTTTGACAGCCTTGGTCCTTAAACACAACATGTGGCTCATTAGAGAGATGAGCCACAGCTGAGAAAATACTCTTTCCTGCCACCCTGGAGCTACAAAAAGATGGTGTGAACCAGAAAATGCTGGAATCAATGAGACAAACAACTATTCATGCTCTCATAACTATGGACAGTTGAGTAGCCAATGAACCTATCATTCTGTGGTTTTGGTCTGTGAGACAATACCAGGAGCAGCCAGATAAAATCCACATGTGCACGTGTAAACTCTACACAGAAAGGCCGGGAGGTGAACCTTTGACCTGCAACTATCTTATTGTGAGGCAACGGGGCCAACCATTACTTGCAGTGCTGACCCACTTTGCATGCATGATTTTTATAACAGAAAACTAGCACAAGTGCAAATCACATGAAAAAAACATTTGACAAGTGCTGGAAGAAAAAATGGGGGGCATCTTCCTCAGAGCTCCTGAACTGAAGATCGTCCATTAAAACTATAATTTCTGAAGTCCATCTCTTTTGAGCTGACTTCAAGTACATTCCCCCTCCACTATCCTCCCTCCACTATCCTCTGCTTTTTTTGCACCAATCCCTCCACTCTGCTTCCAGATGTCTTTGCTGAACACATACCAATTGCATCCACATTTTCATTTCCAATCTCTTACTGTTTTTTTTTTCTTTTATCCCAAATGCTGTTAACACATTAGCTCCTCTTTGATATCTTCTCATCTCTCCATCATTCATCCACTTTCTCTGCCTGCTTCCAGTCTCCTATTTATTTTTTATCCTTCAATTTCACCGGTACCTTCCTACATTACCCATCCTCCAACCCCCTTCTGTTCGCTATCCTGCTCACGTTCAGGTCTGTTTCTGCTGATAAGACCCCCACCCCCACCCCCACCCCCCCCCCACACACACACACACACGCAAAGTGTTGCATTGCCACCTTACTGTAGTTATCATCAGGGCTAACTGCTGTTCTCCCTCTTCTTTCTTGTTGTTAATGGATGTGTCATCAGCAATCTGTCTCTCCCAGCAACATAGAAGCAGCAAGTTCAAAAAAGATGAAGAGGGAGCAAGACGGGTGAACAAGAAAGGACAGAAAATTTTCATTTTCAGTTTTTAGTGCAATTAGTTTGGGCTGCAGAGACGTTTTGTGCCTGACATGATTGAGTTGAAGAGCAGAAAGCAAGCTACTCTTTCTGAAACACAGTTTGAGCCACAAGTCAGCGAGGTCATTCTTGTTAGTCAGACACAAATTTAAAAACGTACCTCAGCCACACAGTCTCAATCAACAACCAGTAAGCACATGTATCAGCAAAACCAAACCCAACCTGATTATAAATTCAAACAGAATGTGATCATTTGCAAAGCTTACAATAATTGCGAGGACTTGCCATATCTCACCATCTTTGATTCATAATATAATAAAAGAAAACAAAATACTGTATTTGGAAAAAATCTCTGAGCACAAATGCTGAAAGTCAAAATTAGTTGTCCGGGATCATTGCACCCCCCCCCCCCTCCCCCCACCACACACACACACACATACACACACAGGCAGCACTGCATTAAAAACAGGTCTGATTCTGTTCTGGACATCTCTGCATGTGCCCAGGAACTCTTACACAAACTATTGTTTGTAAGCCAGTTCACCGTGTCATCTATGAATGTAGTTTAAAGCTCTATCATGCAAAGAAGAAGACGTGAAAACTACTGGGGAACACCGCTGTCAACTCTGGGCTAAAGTTCATTCAAAATCAGACAAACCCAAATGTTAAATTATTTTTAGAAACCACTAACTCCATCCTCTGTATTAAGAGAGATCATCCAGCCTGTTATCAGCACACAGTTCAATTCATTAGTGCCTATGGCATGGGCAGCTTAGACAACTTAGAAAAAAATCCAGTAATGTATGAAGGTATATACAAGTTTTAGAACAATATATGCTCCCATCCAGACAGGGTTTTTTTTTTTTTTTTTTTCCAGAGGAGATGTTTCATTTTTCAGCAAGACAGTACTATAGCATATCCATTACAACAGCATGTCTTTATAGATGAAGAGTCAGAATGCTGAACTGGCCTGTCTGTGAATAAAGAGGTAAACATGGCCTTGTCCCAACTGTTTGAGTTGTCTTGCTACCATCAAAATCAAAATTACATTGTCTCAAAATTATTATTATTTTTTAATAAAATAAATAAATAACTAAATAAATAAACAGTTTCTTGCTTTAATTTGATGTTATTCCTTTGTGAATACATTATGGGTTTATGAAATCTGCAAATCATTGCATTCTGTTTTACTGTGTTGGACTTGCAACATGTCCATGATGAACTCCACCTCTTGCACAGTAACTGCTGGACATGGGCACCAGGGACTAATGCAACCTGGAAAAGGGTAAAGCAGGTTAAAAAAATAAAAATAGGTGGATGAATGGAGTCGCTCTGTCTTAAATAACATTTTGCATTATGTGCTAGCTTGTTCTGGATTAGGATTATTATATATGATGCATGTGTAAAAACACAAATATAAGTTTTTAACACATAATTTGCACACAGTGAGAAACATATTTCTATTACTATAAAAATAATTGCCAAAAAAATAATTGTTGTCAAATTAGCAGCAGTATGTAAAAAGAAGTTCAAGAAATGTATGTTGTACTTGAGTGCAGTTACAGATGTAAAGCTCTTGGCAGTCTGAAATACAGCCAAAAACAAATGCAATGAGCAAGGCTTCGGTTGACAAGAAATATGACAGAACAATGGGAAGTTGTATATTCTATGCAAATTTAAATTGTTTCAGAGACTTTAACTCGCATATCTAAAGGTACTGCAACATAACCTAAAATGGAAATGTCAAAGTGACCATGAATTATTTACCACTCAGGAGAAATAAATTATACTACATTCATTAAAAATTGTCAAAAAGAAGGCATTCATCAAGTATATTCACCAGTTTTCTGAGCTGTAATTGTTCAAATTAATTCCCAGTTTATTTTTTTCCCTTTGCAAAAGCAGGTCAGTTTTTATAAAACTAGTCTTTGAAAGAAGTTTATATCCCCTCCACATGATCAGATTCACTCGTGTCTAACCCAGACCATTCAAATCTCAAATGCCACTTTATCCTGTCCTAAATGTCAGTACATCTACAAAGTAAAAGCCTCCACCTCAAAAAAGTCAGACGCTTTGAAAAAAGAGACTTGTGCGACACACAGTTCTTACATTTACACATTTTATCTTAACACTTTGCACCTGCTGTGAAGACACTTATGTAATCACAGTGTACATAATGTATCCATTGTTATTTCAGGTAACAGAAGGTGTTTCATGGTGTTAAAGTAGAAGTTTCCAGAGAAGTGATATTTCTGCAGCCAACAACTTGTTCTATTGAGAGCAGAGATTTTAATAAGTGCAAAATCAAGAATCTAATCAGTAATGTTACAGCCAATGCAACCGTTTGATCGATTAATGAAATTTCTCAACAAATGTGTTTGAATTAGCTTTTTAAACTCCACATATTTATGGCTTTTACTGTTAAAAGATTGTTCAAAATAAAAATCAAACATAAAAATACTGTAAAATAAAAAATCACATGCTCTTCTAGTGTTTCAGCTGCTCCTTTAAGTTAAACTAAAACGTTGGTGAAAATACAAGAAATCTTGCGCCAGAAACAATATTTATAAGTTTTCAGGTGTGATCCATAAAATTATATTTATGTATTTAAAAAAAAAAAACTCAGTCATATAAGTCAGCATAAACCTGATATTTGCATTAACAGTGTGGTGTGCGGCATAGTTTCTGTTGCATTAGTGTAAGAGAAGTAAATATAGGATAATGTTTATGAAATCAGTACTGTGAGACAATTTATTTCTATATGAAGTAGAGCAGAGCCCAAACTTCGACTTAGGTCAAGACTTTAGTAATAACAGCTACTGTATCCACATCATACAAATCAGCTGTAGAGCAGATACAGGTTAATAAATAACAAACCACAAGAGAACCTCCAGGGGTCACATCACAACTCATCTCTGAAATGAATATTAAACTTCACAGGACAAAGAGATGAGCAGAGAATCGCAAGCAGCTTTGTTAAATTAGACGCATGCCCACCACTAATTAAATGCATGATTTATCACTGTCATCAGATAAAAGCAACTTTAATCCAACACTTGCTACTGCAGTGGATTTATCTTTTGATAATCTACCTGCGACTGACAGCTCAGTTGTTCCTGAGCACTGAACATGATACGGTGAGTCATGAAAACTGACATCCCAACTCCATTTCGTTACGTTTCATATTCACTGGTTATCAAAATGAGCAACAATCAGAGTCAGGCTGAAAAAGGACTAACAAAATGCATTGTAGTTAACTCGTGACACAGACTGTAGTATAAAGCGCTTTGAGAATCTTGATAAGATAGAAATGCTCTCTACACGTGCAGTCCATTTACCATTTAAGTGGGTTACCTTTATCTAATTTTAGGACTTGTGTGAACATCTCATGGTGTTTTAGGTCTAATTTATTAAGAAATCCAGAAAATTCAAAAGGATTCACAAACTTTCAATCACCACTATAGATTTTATATACTGTATATATGTGTGTGCGTGCGTGTGTGTGCATTTAGTGTAGAATGTAGACAGTTTAAAATCAGATTGGCCTGATGTGAATAGTTTTTTTTAATGTATTAATATTTTGCATTCTGAATTTAGCAAGAGAGGAAAACGTGACGTACATTTTTATTCTTTGAGACATACAGCTCAGTGAGTTTGCAGAGCTTGGAATAGCAGGTGGTTGCTGAACTTAGTCTCCATCAGTCCCTGATATGGTCTTGACCTCTGACTTCCTGGGTTACAAGACCGACTCCTCCTCTCCTGCACTGAGCTGGTCTTGACCTCACAGGGCAGTCATTCAGGCCTGAAGATTGCATTTCAGTGTGCGTCTACGTGTGTGTTTAAACCTCAGCACCAAGTGATCTGATCTCCTCTGACAAGGCAACAGGACTAAACAATAAAAATGTCTATTTTTCCTTCAGTCTTGTTTGCTCCTTCTCTCTTTATGCTTCAGGCATGGTGTGGGACATAAATAAACTGACAGATCCACTGAAACAATGACATTTTCAAACTGTAATTTTTGTAAACATCATTCTTCTTCCACAGGAGGATTTTGTTGTTGTTCTGGCTCAACAGGATGCAGCACAATAGCTTCAACCTTAAATGTAATGTCCCTGGAACTACGCTTTTAAACATTAGCATGGATTTCTAGATTTAAAGGTCATTTTTAAAGGTCTTGTGAAAGATTTAGTTTTGTTTTGTTTGCCCTTTAGTTTTGACCCCTTGCTTTTGCAGGCGAGCTGAAAGTGCATGTCCCACACAGGTTGTACCTTTTAGAGCTGATTACTACCAGGGTTCATCGGCTGATCCAACACTTGGTAGAGATCTGTTTGCTCACAACTGGTGAAGATTTCAGTTTGTGATGACTAAACCTTTTGAACTTTTGAAAACTAGTTTGATAAAAATAGAGAAACTTACCTGTGCATGTTCCTTAGGTGAAGCCATGGTTCAGTTGTTCCTCCTGTCCACAAAGAGTCGTTTCATGGCCTGTTGGTTCTGTGTTCTGGTCGACATTGTCTCCGCTGGCACCTCAGTCTCTACAAAGGATTCAAGGTTGGAAATTCAGCTCTGTCCTCTGTTCATGCCTGTTCACTTACTATATCCAATCATGCATGCTCCTCAGTCCTCATCCCTGTTTTTGTGGAACCTCTTACCTTCTCCATGCCTGAAACAAGGACAAGAAGCAATAACTATTTTGCTTTGAAGAGTTGACAACAACAAAAAAACAGGTCCATCCACTTCCACTTGTTCTGGAGCAGATCAGGAGGCAGCAGCTTGCCAGGGAGACCCACATACTGGCATCACTTTCCACAGCCACCTCTTAGAGCTCTTCTGGGAGAACTTCAAGGTATTCTCTGGCCAGCCATGAGATGTCATCTCTCCAGAGTGTCCTGGGTTCTTCCCGGGGTCTCCTCTCTTGAACATGCCTAAAAACATGTCCTTAGGGAGAAATCCATGGGGCATCCTTACTATTTGCTCGAACCACCTCAAGAGGCTCCTCTCTGTAGGTGAACAGAGGCTCAACTCAGCGTCTCTCCTGGATCATTGAATGTTTCATCCAATCTCTAAGGGAGAGTCCAGTCACCCTGTGGAGAAAACTAATTTTGATCACTTGATCTCTTTCTTTAGGTAACTAACTACCCAAAGTTTGTGACCACAGGTAGGAATATAGACCAACTTGTAAACGGAGAGCTTTGTCTTGCAACTCAGCTCCATTTTCACCATAATGGACCAGCACACAGTTCTCAATACTGCAAACACTGCACCAGTAGGTCTAGTTCTGTCATTTCCTCACTTGCGAACAAAATCACAAAAGCCCCTTTTCCACCGTTCCTCTTCAGCTCAGTTCGGCTCGATCCACCACGGTTTTGAGCACTTTTCTACTATTATTTTTTCATGGAACTGTACACTTTTTTTGTCCCTGCTTCTCTGGTGGGAACAAGTGAGCTGAGCGGGTACCTAAACATGACGTCAGAACACTGTCGGTCACTGATTGGTCAGGGGGAGGAGTCACTGGATCTTTAAGAAACTTTTCAAAACACTGATCCGCCATTTGCAATTACTTGGAACTTAGAGCAGCGGCTGGATCTATTTTTAAGTTTTTAAAAAGAACAATGACAACATTGTGGTCCAACGCTGAAGTGCAGGCGTTTTTTTGTGCTTGATGATCAATAACAAAATTCAGAGTGAGCTAGATGGAGCTCCGCTGGTCTCCTCAATCCTCTCCAACAGAGTTTCGAGCTGCTGACTCGCAGAAGGCCGTTGCCCGGACCCCGGCCTCACCTGCTCATGAAGACCAAACCCCGATCCCGGCAGACAGGCAGACCAGGACAGAGGATGGAAACTATTTTTAAAAAACATTTCATGTATAACAAAATAATGTTGTTTTTTTTTATTCAGTGATTATTAAATAAATAAATAAATGGTGCCGACTTTATCATGAAATCCTGTTTTCACTTTAATGATTATTAAATAATCTGTTAAAGTTAACTCAGCTGAAAAATCATAAAGACACAAAATTATTGGATCTCTCAGAAATATTTCCCTCAACTATGTTTAAAGAAGAGATACAGCCGTTTGTTCAACTTTATTCTAACCCACAGATGTACAAATCACAAAACAAGAATTAAACGTTAAAGCAAAGCTAAAAAAAAAATTTTTTTAAAAATCTGTGAACAAGAAACAAAACCACATATCTAAATTGAACAATAAAAGTAGACACAATGAGTGCAAATACATCAAATGATGAAGAAAATACAGTATATAAAATGTTAAATATAGATGTTTTGTTTTGTTCATCAGAGATTTAATGGTGAACTAAAGTTCATTAAAAGTTTATTAGCAGGATATTTAGCTTAAATTGATCATTTTAATAATCTGTTCTTTTTAATTTACCAGAAACTTCAAAATGTATTCTCACCCTGTACTGAAACCTGTTTCCATGGTCTTATTTCCACCAGCTGGTGAGGCACGTGGCGTCAATTTGAACTCCGCCCCTCTGGAACCAGTACTGAAGGGGGCTATGGAAACACGTGTACCGAACCGAGTCGTGTTGAACCGAGCCGATCCGGGCTGAAGAGGAGCGGTGGAAAAAGGGCTAAATATACTTGAACTCCTCCACTTGAGGCAACACCTCATTATCAACTTGGAGATGGCAATCCACCTTTTTCCTGGCTGGGCAAACTTCCATGCCGCCTCGGGGGCCCTAGTAAACGTAAAGAGTCGGTCCAGTATTTCACAGCTGTCACAGAAAGTCCATTGTTCCTCCTAAATCTGAGATTTGTGCATCGATCAAACTCTTCAGTTGTAAAGACCAGTTTGATGTAATTTGATTAATCATATTTGGTGTATTTCTTTTATCTTTCTCAATTAGCATTAAAAATAGCTACATTGTCTAAGTTTTGTAGCAAGTTAGATACATGTTGTGACATATTTAAGAAATTTAAAAGGACACTAAGGTATACAAATGGAAAATGTGATTGAGCAGATAATAATCAATTATAAACACACCAATGTCTTATGCATGTCCTGTATGTATCTATGTATGTCCTCCTGTAATTCATGTCCCATCCTATATCAGATAAACTAATTGTTTTATTAGTTAGATCATAGTATGAAGCAGTCAGTGCCAGACCCCCAGTCTTCATCATACCAGCAGTCTGGCATACAATCCCAGTCTGCTGGTATGATGAGCGGACTGAGAATTAAAGGAGTGGCTCATGAGAAGAGTGGAGACACCTGGGCACAATGACAACAGTGAACAGGTGTAAGTGGGTGCAGTGGCAGAACTGAGCAGTGAAAACTAACTATGGAAAAATACTGAGGATAGCTGGAAACAAACTGAACATTGTAGACATTAGAAGGAACGTCATTGAGCATTCCTTCTTCTCCATCTTATCCTTTCCATCTTTAAACAGCTGCTGTGATTCTCTTCATTTTTTTTCCTCCTTCTGTCTGATTGTTTGCAGGGACTCACTCCACCTTGCAGTCACGCTGAATCATGAAGCCAACAATCAGAGCAGGAGCAGACCATCAGTGACTGAGGAAAGCAAAGAAGGGGGTGGTGAGAGTTATGAGTGAAAAAGCAGAGAGAGAGGGAGGGGGATGAAAAGCATGCTGAGGGAGAGAGAGGCGCTCACACTGACGGAGGCGACGGCTACAGCAACAGCACGCTCCGTTCATCCTCTCTTCTCCCAGAATCCCACATCCATGCCGGCGGAGATGGCAAGACCCCTGACCTACTGAGGACACTGACTGAAGGGGAGGAAAAACCCCATGTGACCTACCCCCCACCCCTTTTTTTTTGTAAAACCCTGTGTATTTTGGGGGCACAAGAACCAACAAGGCGTAGAAGGACGTTGTTCTGTACGCACAAGCCTGCCGACAGGAGAGAGAGGGCAAGAAGGATGTAGAAGAGAAGGGTGAGAGGCACAGTTTACTGCAAATGCCAACATCTGAGAAGAATCTGGTGGGCTCGCACATGTGGAGCGGTGGCAGCCACTTGTGAGCCAACAGGAGGGGAAAAAAAGGTTTGCATCTGCACACAGCTGGACAGATGAGGAGGCATCAGGGAGCGCGGTTCAGCCTTGGGTACGTTGCCTTGACGCACATGTACATGTATATTTTGCCCTCAGTGAATGCATCGTTTTAACAAAAGCAGCACAGACACACTTGAAACACAAGCGCGTTGTTGCTGTTCTTCTTGGCTGACGACAACCAGCACTGACATGACTCCCCACTTGCCCTCAGATGCAGCAAAAAGGACAGAGGATGATGATGAGAGGTCATGTCTGTGTGTTATTGTGCTTTCTCACCAGATATATGTCGTTTTAAATGATTGTTTTGTCACCAGGGGCTTTTTGTGATGAGATCACAGGCCGTCTGAGCACGATGCATGTAAATAAGCCTCCACTGCTGGAATGTTGTGTTTCACATCACGGGGCAAAAATCATTTTCTGGTTCATTTTATTAACTTTGTGCTTGAGTGGCGCATTCACTGTGCAGCCATGCATTGGGCAAAATGTACAAAACTGAATAGTGAGTTTTTGTTCCTGCTGACCAACTTATCTGTGCACCCTGGAAGAGACACGCAACGTTCAGATTATTCCAAATTCACTGCATGACACCGCAATAATAACTGTATTTTACCTGACATTTTAGCATGCATGCTGACCTACTGCAGCAAGTATGCACGTAACGTTTCAGCCAGTGACCCTTTTTTCTCCACACCAAGTCCAGCGTTCTCTTTGTCTTTCTCCACAATCTCTAGTCTTTCTCCATTTCCAATTATAGACTGTCACCTCTCTCCTTTTCCCCTGATCCTATCTCCTGTTGCATTCTCTTGCTGAGCAATTACCCACACCTGAATTTCTCCCTCTGGACAACATGCCTGGCTACTTTCCTATCTGCCCTTCTTTAACAATAAAAGTGAGGGGGGATGAAGAGAGTTGGGAGAGCGATTTCACAACCATTTTGATGGATGCCTGAGCTTGAACAAATGGTATAATCTGTGCAGCCTGACCACAGAAGCCAGACTCGGAGACATTAAGATTTCACATAACTGAAGCAGCTTTTCAGATCACAAGCAAAACATCTCCTTATTCCCTTCTCATTAACTTGTTTGAATTTCTAACTTCATGATTGTTCAGTTATTGTCCTCCTGTCAAGAGAATCAAAAAAGAGCTAATGCCCAACCCATTAAGTCAAATCCTTCTTTCATTTTGTGCAACTTTTGTTGTATTTCCCTAACAAAAAGTGCAGTAGGTCTTAAAATAATCCAACCTTATAATTTCTTCACTGCATCAAAATAGAAACATGATCAAATATTTAAATAAAACAGCTTGCCACAAATACATTATCGTTTATCTTTCTAATGATGGTACAAGACTTGAGGAGAACGATAAAAGAAAAGAGCATAATTAACAGAAAGAGGACGACAGGAATGGTGACATTTTGTCATAACATAGATTAGGTTGATAGTTGAGGCTGACAGGTCAAAGACAGTGTTTGAAGGCTGGCAGAAAAAATGAGAGATCCAGGTCAAACAGTTTGACTTTTGCATTGACACGTGTTTATTGCAGGTGTTTTCTCAGGGGAAAAATGGTTCATGGGGAAGTAATGTGAAAAAAGATAGGGACACGAATCACACGGATACTTTTCTAAACTTCAAAAAACATCTATTTGTTGCAGCCTAAAATAAGAATCAGGATTATATCTAATTAAGTGTTTTTTTTTTTTATTACTGTAACGCTTAAATAAATATGTTTAATGCTTTGTTAATAGTAACATTTGCCGTTTAATTGGTTCGGTTGTGGTGGGTTTACGAAACTAATTCACTAGATTCATTTCATTTGCTTAAACAAGGATATGTTCACATAGTAAACATAATTTTATCAATTTTACAAAGCAGAACAAATGTGACATCTTTCAGTCTTCATTTTCTAAATTAGCCCATCAGACCTAATATTTGCTAGAAGTGTGGATAAAAATGATATCAGAAGACAAAGTTGGCAGCCACTACTTTCAAGATACTTCCACTGTCTCAAATTTTTTGCCACATTGCATGTTTGTACATTATCAGAGCATCATTTTTTAAGTTTTAAATTTTTTTACTGAAACAAAATGCCTATGATTTGTCTAAAGGTGTCCCTCCCTCATATCCACCCGTGATGTTTTAAACATATATATATACTGTATATATATATATATATATATATATATATATATATACATATAT
>JARVLU010047226.1:0-15291 GCA_031762415.1 Simpsonichthys santanae
CTAAGTGACTCTGTGTACATGGAAACGGCAAAGTTTGGTCGCGCTCTGCAGGAAAGTGGTTGCATAATCCTGAAAATATAGAATCGATCACGTATTCCAGGATGAGCGATGCTAATATCAGGTTTAAAAGCTGCAATTGTATTTAAGGGTACGATACTGGATGTAACAGCAGTTGTTTAATAAATGACTCTGTACTCGTAGGGCAAAGTACCAATAAAGCATCTTCAGTCTTCTGTGTCAGCCATGAGCACCGAAGAGAGGCGGCCTGATTCTCGTCTATAGGAACGTTTTCCTGCGTACATTCCATCAACATCAACATAATATCGTTGACATTTCCTCCACCAGCTACCTCTTCCTGCAGGGATCTGTCTCCAGTCGCTGCTGTCAATTAGACCAGCTCCTTCTCCCTTGGACTTTGGTGTAATCTACTTTTTCTCTGGACTGATCACATTAAGGTCCACGTTGTGGCATCATGGTTGAGAAGAGGAAGGATGAGATGGTGTGTGTGTGTGTGTGTTGGGGGTCATCTGCTGACTGGGAGGAGATATAAATACATAAGAGATATGAATCATGGTGCAGAGGTAAATAAAATCTGTAGTCATTATCAGGTGCCCAAGCACAAACGCCAAACAAATATTACATTTAAGTAGATTTGTGCATCTCAAAAAACAATATATTTCATATACTGTACTGGAAGAAAAAAAAATGTTGCATTGTTTGTGTCAACATAGAGAAGGGATTATGTTTTTCCCTGTTTTTGCTACTTATTGTGTAAGATCCTTGTTTAAAGCTTTAGCTTTAACTGTCGGAGTCCACCCTGTTTGTTAGCAAAATATCTCATGGAGAATTGAGTAGATTTGAACTAAACTTTCAGAAATTAATTATTGGATATAAATCTAGAACTGATTACAACTTTTGAAGTCACTTTGATTTAAGATGAGTGCCACAGATAATCAACATTAGTATCAATTGTAACATTATCCAATGCAAAAATAGCAATAACCCTGTCTGTTTTACAGATATTTAGCTATTTGATGTGGTAGTAGCTGAGTCAATCATAACATGTATACTCCGAGAGTGATTTCTTGCGATATTTCATGAGATAATGCACAACAATTATTTTCAAGGTTTGACCAATAATGTATTCATTATATAACTAATTAAACTTGCTGTAAATCAGGTCCTCTGGACGGCTTCTTTTTTGTTGGAACGTTTCGTCTTTTGTCCAAAAGACTCCGTCAGTCTGGGGGATTTGTAAATCATCTTCACAATGATTTACTGTTAATACTTTGCCATGTGCACTTATTTTATGTTATAATAATTCAGTTTGCGTGTCAGACTTTGCTGAGTTTGCAATATCTGCAGTCAGATGGACGGATGGACAGAAGGACAGACTGACAGACAGGTGGACGTGATGATGAGGTGACAGCTGACATCACAGCTCTTTCCAGTAAAACAGAAGCAGCTTGTCAGACACACTGTGGGTGGATTCAGAAACACTTCTGCTCTGGTGTTGTTTCAAAGCCTTAAACAATCCAAAGTATAAAAACTATTCATTTGTATCTAATTTGTAACATGTCTGATTGTATTTATGCTTATTTAAGGTGGTATCATCTGAGTTCCATGTAATATGTTTAATCTCAATTTCCAGTTTCTCGCAGCCCTTTTCCAACTTAGAAAAGTTGGTAACATCCTGGATACGTGGTGCTTATGTGATTAAAAAAGTTAGAAAGCTATGAAATACTGAACATGACACCCTGAATCACTGATGGTATTGTGCAATCCACTGGTCCTCTGATGTCAAAAACAGATTTTACTTTACATTTAGACTGTAACTAATAAGAGGTTGACTTCATTCAACATAATAAAAATAAAGCATGTTTTCTGATTCAGAGTTACTTTGATGACTGTTGCATTCGGTTTTTATATAAATTATAAACATTCAAAAACATCAGTCAAGATACAGACGTTATTTTTCAAAGCACATTTGTGCGATGTTTCCCAAACATTGTGCAGAAAAGGTTTTAAATCCCCGTGTCACAATTTTAGCAAGGATGCAGACTGGACACGGGGAGCTCAGTAAGAAAACTTGTTCAGATCCATCCATCCATCATCTTCCGCTTGCTCCAAAGTCGGGTCATGGGGGCAGCAGCTTGAGGAGGCCCAGACATCTCGTTCCACAGCCACCTCTTCCAGCTCTTCTGGGGAGAAGCTCCGTATTGAAGCTTGTTTAGTTTTATTTTTAAAAAGCTGCTGAGGCAGCAAAACTTACAAGCGGGAGTTTGAATGAGGAGTCGCAAGGAGAACACTGGGAGGACCAGACATGGCATGTTAATTCATAATGCTCAACTGAAACTGGAGCAAGTACTGGCAGAATAAATGGGCTGGGGCTGAGAGGCTGCAGCTGAGGGAGCAGTGCACAGGTGGAGAAGGGCGTAGAAGTCTGACTGGGAAAGTACTGGGGGAGAAGCGACTGGTGGCACAGAGGACCACAGAGAAACGGAACCAAGGAAACTGAACCCAAGCATCAAATAAAAATAATGATAAGACTCAAAGAACAAAGACAAATAGATCCTGACACCTGGAATTAAAAGAAGTTAATTGAAAGTCAAAAAGAAGACGGTACTTGTGACTGGTTCACTTGTCTTTCAGGATTACACACTTTTCTCTTCTTTCGGCTGCTCCCTTCTTTGCCACCACAGCCCTCTGTGTGGAGCAGAGGGCTGCCATGTGGGGTGCCCAGGGGAGCAGATGGGGATTAAGGGCCTTGCCCAAGGGCCCTTCAGGATTCCAAACTAAAAATACTAAATTACTTCACCATACAATCACATTTCAGCTGCCTGGTCCTAAAGTTTGGATCTTATTGAACAGATGGAAAAATATTCTTTGTTCTCGTCAACTTTCTTTCACATTTCTGATTAAAACAGTTTGTAGAGCTTGACTTCTAATCCTCATGTTTTTTTAGAGTTTTATATCTTCTGTTTGACTTTCACAGAGATTCTCTGGGTAGCTGATGAGATGAGTCAAACCTCATGTCGAAGTTATTTCTTTTTTATCAATTAGAAAGTAAAAAAAAAAAAAGAGTAAAACTTCTGACCAATCTGACCACAGGCCTCTTTGGTTCAAACCATGAGCAATAGCAGTGACGGAAGCAACGAGCCTCTGACGTCTCGGGCTCCATGTCCCCTCCTGCTCCGTGAGAAACACCCAGGTGTATAAAACGAGAACTGAAGGCGAGCAGAGAAAAAGACCAGCAGTGTGGACATACAGCTGATCGGGATCAGGACTTTGGACAGCGCCAGAAAACCACAGAGCCAAAGAACCCAACTTTCTTCAGAGCACATGTAAGACGTGATCTGACGCATATCATTAAAAGTTCTTGTTTTTAACCTGTTTCTCTATTTAAAGCGTCTGCTTTTGCCCCTTTTTTATTTTATTTATTTATTTATTTTTACAGGTTTCATTATTTAGATAAGTTTGGGGTTATCTTTGGACAAATGACTCGTTAAGTGAACAGATTGCATTCCATTAGTAGTTATCTTTAAGGATGGGAACAGCGATATGCGATCTTATCAGATGGACGCGCTACAGTCTGAGCTTTGCGTAATTACGCACTGGACTTTGCGACTTGTGACATTATTCTTTGCCAAATTTCTTTACACTTTTCTAAAAAGTGTGACTGATCAGGAGCCTATCTTTAAACTTTGTCTAAGGTCAAATAGATGTATTGAGATCAGATAACTTTAACACAGAACATCAAACGAAAGCAAAGAAAAAAATTTTTTATTTGTTGTATGTTTCCAACATTTTAAATTGGAGAATTAAATACATCTGACTAAAAAAAAAAAAAAAAAAAAAAAAGATCGCCACATGGTTTGTGGTTTAGAGTCGCGCCGTGCGTAATTACGCATTAGATCTCTTTCACTTCTATGTTGCAAACGAAACGTCAGACAGAATCTAAACTCCAAGAAGTATAAAATATTCTTCTTTTTGTGTGTGTTTGTTCATATTTCGTGTTTGTGAACAGAAATCTAACTGGATCATAGCGTGTAACTCCAGAACAAATCTGTTTTTTTTTTTTTTTTTTGTTTTTTTTTTTTTTTGTCACCGTGTTATTGTTTCAAGCAGAATAACTTTCTACATTTTCATTCGTCAGGTGTAAAGCGATGGTACAGCGGTCCGGCCCCCACCTGCTTCTCCTAATAGCCCTGTGCAGTGTGTTATACTCCCGGACTTTGAGTCTGCCTTACACATCCATGAGGTGAGCGCGCAAACCTTTCTGACGATCTGAGCTGATTTCACTTCGAAATGACGCTCAGTTTTATTCATCCTGAAGAATTAGTTTATGTTGTCACGAGCAGCGGCTTAAATGTCATTAGTTAGTGCATTTTTACATAAAACTTTCACCCTTAACAACAAGTCTCCTTGAGGTAAAGTTATTGATTTTACGCATGGCTTCATTTGTCTCAAATATTAATTGTTTCATGACAGTAAAATAAAAGAACTGAATATTGGCTGTTTGGCTATAATTGGTCAAATTGCAGATGGCGCTGCAGACGAACCGGAGCTGGCGCGCATTTTTATGCCCAGATATGATGCTTTTGGATGTGTCCATTGTGTCCAAATTTGATGCGACTGTCTTTGCACTCTGTGCAGACCGACGAGACATGCGGACGGTCTGTTCACCAGCGGGTACAGCAAACTCCTGGGTCAGCTGTCAGCGCGGAGGTACCTGGAGTCCCTGATCGGGAAGCGGGTCAGGTAGGTGGAGAACCGCAGACCGACCAGCGCATGTCGAGTTGCATAACATGGTATAGATTGTTCTTGTTTTTATTTTAAGGAAAAGAAATAAGAGATAAGAGTTTGTGTAGTCTCAAAATACTCACGAATCAGGGTTTATCTTGAACTAGAATAACATCTGCATGTTTCTTTTAGTCATAAACTTGACTTTTGATACATTCACTTTCAAATAAAGATTTTAGACACAGAAAATTAAGTAAACAATACATAAAAATGTGACCTCATGACTAAAGGCTTTACTGGTTTAAAATAATACAACTCATCAAAATGAATAAAATCTAATTATAGAGTCATAGAATGCAAGTTAAAAAAATCAAAACTAATTTTTATCACATTTTCTACTTCACAAACATAAACTAATCATTTTAAATAGTGCTTGATAATGAGTTTAACTTTCTCACAAAATCAACAAACAAACTAAAAGATTGTTTCATTTCGCTGACAGATTTTTTTTTTTTGCCTTTTTCAACACAAGAGCCAATTGACATTTAAAATGAAAAGATCGGACCTGCTCGTTGACGCGTCTTGTCATTGGCAAAACATTTTTAAAGGTTAATTTATGCCATTACCGATTCATCACATGCTTGTAAAACAGCCAGGGGTGGGCTCGCACACATGCACACACACTGTACATCATAGAGCATGACTTTGTAAAGAAATGTCCTGCATTCTGAACTGGTGTGCCGGTCTGAAGTCATCTCTTGTGTTCAGCGATGATGTGATGGAGGAGCCGGTGAAGCGCCACTCAGATGCCATCTTCACAGACAACTACAGTCGCTTCAGAAAACAGATGGCGGTCAAGAAGTACTTGAACTCTGTCTTAACAGGAAAGAGAAGGTAAGCATCCTTCCTTTTTACTTGAAGGTAAAAGAAAACCATGATCAGGCATTGATGTAAACAACAATTTTAGTTTTTCAATTGCAATAAAAAAATATTCCATGCCTGTTGCGTCCATGTGAGCTTTTGTTTGGCTTCCGAGTTTAGTTGAAGATAACGTTTATTTTGAATTTGTCTCTTCTCCTCAACACAAACAGCCTAGAAGATCCTGGAACCAGTGAGCCGGAGGAGTCCAGAGACGAGCCCAACACCTTCCAGGAGAGCTACGACGACATCAACGTAGATCACCTTCTAAACAGCTTTCAGCTGGTAGGCACTCATAATAATCATACAAGCTGGTTGAACCCCAATCCATGACCCACAAACCATCAACGTTGTCTCGGTAAAAAAAATCCACAGTTGAGTTTAACTCAAACTGTTATCAATCAATTTCTTTATATTTTTGCTATAAATGCTGAATTAGTTTAATATTTTAAAATATTGAAAAATGAAGCTTTGTGTAACCTTGTTCTTTTCTCTTTTGCAGCCACTTTGAGGAGGGGTCCATGCTCAAATGAATACCTCAGCTCATCCTATAAAGATGCTCATCAAAATAAAGAAATAAATAAAATGCACATTCAGACATAGTATTAATGCAAAGGACGTTCAAAAATCACATCAACCAACGATGGCGTGTTTTCCACATGTGTTTATTGATCTATCCATACGCATTTCATATTCACACTGTAAATACATTCATACCATTACAAAAGAGGCCCACTGAGCAACGTGAGGATCTGTGTGAAGTTTTGATTGAATGGTTGGTAAATGGCAACAGAAAATATAACTAAAATTTCCAATTCACTGTTGATTGTCCTTTATGTAATTTTCTTGGAACCACTGTTATAATGACAAAAGCATTGTCCCATTCATATTACAAAAATAATTAATAATAATATTCTATTAAAGGTCAATGACTCAGTCTTTCGTAATACATTTCCCTGGATTCTCAGGTGTGATTCTTGAATTTGTTTCCTTAAATAGAAGACAAGTCTAGATTGTTTTATCACATATTTTTGCAGAATTTGCAACAATCATTGATGGAAACAGTGTTTAACTTGTACTGTAAGCACGTTTAAAGAAGGTAAATGGTGCAACCTCTATCAGTTTGACGTGACTGATTGCTTGGCTTTCTTTAAATATGCTTAATAAACTCTTTACATGGAATAATGACATTATAGTTCATCAATCTTTATTGAAATATTTACTCACAGGATGATAATTGAAAAAAATAAGACGTTAATTGTAACTATATCAGAATTTTATTCAGTAAAAAGTTCAATTTTTAAGCAGTTATCTAATTAACTTTGAATGTAAAAGCCTGGGGATTCAAAAAGTAAATCTGAACTTTCACTGAACCTATTGTCGCAAGTAATCTTTATCTGAATTTAAAAATATGATTAACATTACTTACAGCTTTGTGCCTATTTGGCTTTACTGGCCAGCTCTTCTTAAAATGATGATCAGTTGAACAACTATCCATTTTCCATTCAGTCTTTTGACTAAACAATATTATTGTAACCTATTTATTTGCTCAGGCTTTCATTGAATCAGTTAATTCATAACATAAAAAAATGCATCTGAACTTTGTTGAATAATCATTCCAATATTTGGTAACAGAGAAAAAAAAAACCTTTGGCTTAAAAAAAAAAACCCATAAAACATCAGTTACAATGTCCCTGTAATCATGAGTAGAACAACACAAATGTATTATGGATGTACTGAATTCTACATAATATGAATTATAATCACTAAGCAGTTGTTTCATTTGTCTTTAATGTTGCCATGGTGATGTGACCACCAAGAGTTTTCTGTATGTGATGAACAAAAGGAGACAAAAGGAAAGTAATTAAAAAGCACGCAGTTGCATATAATCACTTTCTACTACCCTACATGTAGAGCAAAGACATTTTAAGTGTGCATAGAGCTGCCTTTAGTGCTTGTAGTGATGTACACCACAGATCAAATAAAAGATGCTGGTTTATTTTTCAAAGCTGAGTTGTCTTGTCTGGCTGATTGTTTATTGACGGTTCCTGTCTCCAAGGCTGGTTAATGTTTATGAACTGAAAGCTATAGAACAAAATCTACAAAGTACTTGATGAATCAATTGCACAAAATAAGAGTCTAAAATAAATTATGTAAAATGTGATAATAGCGTTTTTGATGCAAATTGCTTTTAACAGACTGTGGATAGCAAAACCAGATTACATTCTACATAAGTGTTAATTGAGACTGAGCAGCTGATTTGTTTTCCAGCTGTCAACTTCAGCACCACGGACAGAGACACTTTGATCACTGGCTTTTCTCCCTTTTTTTTTTTTTTTAATTATTTTTTTTTTTTTTTAAACATTTATCATAAAATGTGTTTCCTAAATGTATTTTCATGGATAATGTACATATCAGGAATCACCACATTAAAAAAAACTGATTTACAGCCAAACAGCATGCAGTTAAAATGGGATTTTTATTCACTACAGAGCAGATAAGAAAATGACCCAGCAGGTAACTAAATGTATTTCAGCTTTAATATCACATCCTGACAATAAAGCTTAGAATGAAGAGAAATGGACCTGTTTATATCTCTATTATAAGCTAGATGGTTTCATGCTTGTACACAAACAAACTCTGGGCTGCTGTAAACTTGATGACATTGTCATACAAACTGAGACTGGGCTGTACTCTGTTCAGCTCCCAACAAAGGAAGAAAAGTATAAGAGGAGATAGAAGATTTAAACTTTATCTGATTAACAAAGAAAATCAGAAAAAAAAACATAAGTACAAAGTTAGAAATGAGTGTTTGCATAAATAAACCACCTTCTTATGAACACGTCCATTCGTTTATCTAAGTTCTATACCTGCTAGATCCTGCAGGGTCACAGGGAGGTGGTGCCACTCTCCAGCAGTCAAGGAGCAAAATTTTAAATTCACTTCAGTTTATTTATATAGTTCCAAGTCACATCAGAAGTCATCTCAGGGCACTGAACAGAAACATTCATATATAAAAATTAACACTAAGGAGCAGACTGCTTTGAGTTTAACTCCATCGCAGAACTCTCATCTTGAGCAAGCATGAAGGCGACAGTGGAAAGGAAAAACTCCCTCACAAGGAAGAAACCTTTAGAAGAACCAGGCTCGGGACAAGCGGCCATCTGCTTTGACAGGCTGGGTTTGGTAGGAACAGATACACAATGGCAGGTCGAGAATCACATGTTAAGATAGAAATAGTACCAAATGAAAACTATTCAATTTATACAATTCATTTTATGAAATGAGGTCAATTTGTCCTCCAGTAGTCTAAACCTATAGCAGCATAACAAGCCAACACCAACTATAGGATTTATCAAAAAGGAAAGTGTTAAACCCAGTCTTAAAACTGGACAATGCCCAGTTTCAGCCTTACAGACAGAAACTGGAAGTTGTTCCACAAGACAGGAGCCTGATAAGTGAAAGATCTTCCTTTTGGAAACTTGAGGAACCACAAGTAAGCCTGCGATCTGAGAGTGAAGTGCTCTGTTAGGAAAATATAGAACAATACAATCTGTAATATAAGATGGAGCTAGGTTGTTGGGGGCTTTGTAGGTTAGAAGTAAGATTTTAAGGTGGGGTACAGTGTGATGGTCAGCAGTTCTTCACAGAGCCACATCCATGCACAACCTATTCTACAGAACTTTACATTGTTGCTGTTTTGTTTCGTTTTTCCTATAATTTTCTTTCATTTATTTTTCTCAGTTTATACACTTTCTTTTATGACTGTCCACTGGTGTCATCATTCTTTATTATAAAAACAGGTCTTTCTTGTAAATGAGTCCTCAAGGCTCAATGAGACTAAACTGATCAAATAAAGGTTGAGTGAAAAACTGATTCAGATCTGCCAATCTACTTCACATGTATGGATCTGAAGTGTGAGAGAAAACCCAAGTGCCCAGAGAAAACACATGTTTGCGCAGGTAGAACATTATTTAACTGTTGTACTATGCAAATATTATTTATTTATTTATTTATTTATTTATTTATTTATTTATTTATTTGGGGGGGGGTGACTGGGGTTTATGTTTCATCAACATTTATTTTATGTAAGAGGGAGTTAGGCAAAGGCAGTCAAATTTAAGAGGATTTTTTAATCCCTTGAGTAGGAGAAAAATGAAGCAGTCAGGCATTACACTTTGAATAAATGTTTGTTTATGGATTTATAGCACTAGCCCCACCATCACTCCTACATCTTGTCTCTATATTGTCCAGTGTAAAACACATAGATGCATTCATGCACATGTACAGATTTTTTTTATTCATGCCACCTACCTTCGTCCTCATCATTGGCACTGACTGTAAGAATAGCAAAGCCCACGTCAGCGTCCTCGTCCACATCAACTTCATAGGATGCCTGTCCAAACACGGGCTTGTTATCGTTCACGTCGCTGATAAAAACACGAACATATGCTGTGTCTGAAAAATAAAAGAAAAAAAAAAAAAAAAAAAAGCAAAGGCAATTAAAAACCAGAGGTTGTTCTTATTCTGTCAAGTGGAACATGAACATCTGTTTTTTTGTTGTTGTTGTTTTCTCCTTGCATGGCAACAATTATGTCACTGTAGCAGTGTGCATCAACACTAGTGAAAACAGAAAAGCTGGAATTCCTGGAGAAGGAAGAAATTATTTAACTATTATATTTATCCTATTTTTATAGTTTCAACTACTTTAGACTAACTTACCACAAAACTGATGTCCCCATAACACCCCCCACCCCCAAACCCCTGCAGGCTGGAGCTCAAAGCACCCTTAGTGTATTAGTGTTAGGCTGTATACACTCTTCCTTTGATATCTATATCAAAAAGTGCATAATTTGCAATACTGCTTCGAGATTAGATTAATTATTTATGGCAGGGTGGAAGAGTTGGTATACAGTTCATGGCACAGATAGGAAACAAATGCAGCCCTTGAAGCTAAAACAAAACAAGCTGCAGATGTCAGAGCTTTGCACATGTTCAGAAAAAAGGGGAAAAGAACGAATGCAGGAAGTGGACGAGTGGATTTAGAAGCTATCCACAGCTTATCTAGGTTCTCAAACATTCACCCAACTCTATCCCACAGTCTTGCATTTTTGCAGAAGCTCCTTATGAAAAGAAAAAGTCCTATTAATGTTGTGTTTTTAAACATGACAATTCTACTGTCTCATTTGTGCATGTATACTTTACTTTGAATTGCAAACAAAACACGGAAAATGCTCGAGTATAATCTTCAGTTTTTTTCTATCAAGTATCACATAATGTTCAACCTTTTTCTCTGAACAAATCAGATAATATTTTAGTCAGCTGTGATTTGAATGTGGTGGCAGAAAGTCGCTCAGCAAGAATTAGGAGCAAAATAGTACAACAGAGACAAGTGTAAGAAATGTGAAAACTACACAAAACAGTCACTAAATTTGAAAACAAAAAAATATCAAGAAGACATTGCATAAAACTATCAAACAAATATCTAAATATTTGTCTTTTTCTTTTGGCTGTTCCCTTTTCAGGGGGTCGCCACAGTGAGTCATCTTCCTCCATCTCCCTCTGTCCTCTGCATCTTCTGTCCTCACTCCTACTACATCCATGTCCTCTCTAACTGCATCCATGTTTCTCCTATCTTCAGCCTTCCTCTGTCTTTTTCCTGGCAGCTGCATTTCTAACATTCTTCTACCAATATACCCACTGTCCCTCCTCTGGACATGTCCAAACCACTGTCCCTCCTCTGGACATGTCCAAACCATCTCAGTCTGGCCTCTCTAACTTTATCTCCCAGTTGTTCAATCTGAGTTGTGCCTCTGATGATCTCATTCCTAATCGTATGCATCATTGTTATTCACCAAGAGAACCGAAACATCAACAGCTATACTACATCCAGTTCTGTCTCAGATCTGTTTTTCAATAACACTGTCTCCAGACTATACAACGGCTAGTCACAACTCTCTTGTAAACTTCCCTTTTTGCTGACACCCCTTTGTCACAAAACATTTATCCATACACTTATGGCTGTCTGGACTTTCTTTTTCACCTCCTTACTACTCTTACCATTTTCCTGGACAGAAGACCCCAAGTACTTGAAGTCCTGCACCTTTGTGACCTCTGCTCCTTGTAGCCTCATCGTTCCACCGGCCTCCCTCTCATTCACACACGTACTATTTTACAACAGATGACTTTCATTCCTCTTCTTTCAAGTGAATACCTCCACCACTTTAAGTTCTCTTCCACCTGTTCTCTGTTCTCACCACAGATCACAATGTCATCTGCAAACATTGTAGTCCACGGGTATTCTTTTCTGACGTCATTTGTTAATCCGTCCATCGCTAGAGCAAACAAGAAGGGGCTCAGAGCCGATCCCTGATGCAATCCCACCTCCACCTTGAAGCTATCTGTTACTCCTAAAGCACATCTCACCACTGTCCTGCTGTCCTCATACATGTCTTGTATCAGTCTAACATACATCTCTGCCACTCCAGATTTTTCCAAACACCACATCTCCTCCCTCAGCACCCACAAATGGTAATTGGACTGCACTTACATAGCACTTTTCAATCTTATTAAGATACTCAAAGTGTTTTTACACTACAATCAGTGCCCTCATTTATCCATTCATACAACACTCTACTGCACTGCCTGGCCCAAAAGAAAAAAAAAAAAGTCGCCACCAAAATAAAAAGGTCACACACTAATATTTTGTTGGACCGCATTTAGCTTTGACTATGGCATGCATTCACTGTGGCATTATTTCGATAAGCTTCTGCAATGTCTCAAGATCCATTTCCATCCAGTGTTGCATTACATTTGCACCAAGTTATTGCATTGATAACTAGGCACTAGGCATGATGGGTGCATCACTTCACCTGCCTCTCTTCTTACCCTGATGTGCCTATCGCTCTGGAACAGGGTAAATCTGGACTCAGACCACATGACCTTCTTCCATTGCTCCAAAGTCCAATCTTTATGCTCCCTAGCAAATTTAAACTTTTTTTTTTCCCAGTTAGCTTCACTGATTAGAGGTTTTCTTAAGGCTATACAGCTCTTCCGTCCCATATCCTTGAGTTCCCTTTGTATTATGTGTGTGGAAATGCTCTTACTTTCACTATTAAACATAGCCCTGAGTGCTACTGTTGTTTTTCTTCTATTTGATTTCACCAAACATTTAAGTAATCACCGATCAAAATCATACAGGATTTTTTTTTTCTGGCCACATTTCTTCCTCAAAGATGATGGCTCCCCACTATCCTTCCAGTTTTTAATAATGTGCTGGACAGTTCTTAACCCAATTTTAGTAGTTTCTGCAGTCTCTTTAGAGGTTTTCTCTGCTTGATGCATGCCAATGATTTGACCCTTCTCAAACAGACTGATATTTTTTCTACGACCATGCAATGTGTCTTTCGACATGGTTGTTTAAGAAATGAGAAGCAACTCATTGCACCAGTTGGGATTAAATAACTTGTTGCCTGCTGAAAGATAATCACCCATGCAGTAATTATCAAGTATGAGACTCGTACCTATTTGCTTGGTTAAATCCAGGTGGACTTTTATTTTGGCCAGGCAGTAAATTTGTTTGACAATCCACCATAAATCCTGAAAATCTGCCAATAAAGAATCTCAGAGATTTGTAGGTTCATTTTAACTAAAATGTCAGAATTTGTAACTTGTTGGTCAGGATCTGTGAATGTTACCTGCAAGGTCCCGGAGGTGGTCCAGTGTGGGGATAATGGGAGGGCTTCGCTTCTGCAGGAAGAACAGCACCATGACTGTGAGGGAGAAGTTGGTGATCCAGGCTCCTGGTATGCTGCTGGTGATGCCGTGAGACCGAGCCCAGCACCGGATGGTAAACACCAGAATGCGCACCCGTGTATCCAGCCCTCCATACAGGTACAGTAGCTCTGTGCTCTTCATTGCCACCCTGTGGAGAAAATACAAAAGAACAATTGCTGTTAACATTTACTCTATTGTCTGTTTTGAACTATTGGACTAGAAAACATTATACAAGAAAACAAACTAAAATAAAATAAACAGCTATATATTTTTATCCAAGTTAGTTACAATCAACCACTTAAGTGTTTTAACTTACAACTAACTATTTTATATTATGTGATTGGGATGTTGAAGAGGAGGATCCGTTGAATAGTCGAACCCCGGATTCAGGAGGAGCAGTGTGGTTTTCGTCCTGGTTGTAGAACACTGGACCAGCAGGGTCCTGGAGGGTGCATGGGAGTTTGCCCAACCGGTCTACATGTGCTTAGTGGACTTGGAGAAGACGTTCAACTGTGACCCTTGGGGAACCCTGTGGGGGCTACTCTGGGAGTAAGGGGTACCAGGCCCTTTGATATGGGCTGTTAGGTCCCTGTTTGACCGGTGTCAGAGCTTGGTCTGCATTGCCGGCAGTAAGTCAGACTCGTTCCTAGTGAGAGTTGAACTCCGCCAAGGTTGTCCTTTGTCACTGATGCTGTTCATATCTTTTATAAACAGATTTTCCAGGTGCAGCCAAGGTGTTGAGGGGATCTGTTTTGGTGGCCTTAGGATCGCATTGCTGCATTTTGCAGATGATGTGGTCCTACTGGCTTCACCAGGTTGTGATCTACAGCTGTCGCTGGAGCGGTTCGCAGCAGAGCGTGATGATGCTGGGATGAGGATCAGTTCCTCCAAATCTGAAGCCATGGTCATGAGCTGGAAAAGGATTGAGTGCCTTCTCTGGGTCAAGGAGGAGTTCCTGCCCCAATTGGGGGAGTGCATCTCTTGTTCACAAATGAGGAGAAAAATGGAATGAGAGATGGATAAGCAGAAAGGTGAGGCGTCAACAGTGAAGTGGGCATTGTACCGGTTTGTTGTGGTGAAGAGAGAGCTGAGTCAAAAGGCAAAGCTCTCAATTTACCAGTCGATCTATGTTCCTACCCTCATCTATAGTCAAGAGCTTTGGGTTGTGACCAAAAGAACAAGAGCTCGGATACAAGAGGCCAAAATTAGAGTTGCCCTCAGGGTGTCTGGGCTCTCCCTGAGATAGGGTGAGAAGCTTGGTCATCCGGGAGGGATTCAGAGTAGAGCTGTTGCTTCTCCACATCAAGAGGAGCCAGTTGAGGTGGCTCGGGCATCTGGTTAGGATGCCTCCTGGACGCCTCCCTTGTGAGGTGTTCCGGACACGTCCCACCGGGAGGAGACCCAGAGAAAGACCCAGGATATGCTGGAGGGGCTATGTTTCTTGACTGGCCTGGGATCACTTTGGGATTCCCCCGTAAGAGATGGCCCAAGTGGCTGGGGAGAGGAAAGTCTGGGCCTTCCTACTTAGGATGCTACCCCCACAAGCCGATCCAGGACAAGCGGAAGAAAATGGATGGGTGGATGGATGATTGGGATTTTGCTGTTTTCAATGAGCACATAAAAAATAAACAATAGACTATAGAAAGAGCTCATTATTATTATTATATGGTTGTCATTAAGTTAACTCCAATGATAAATTATTTCAAGAATGATGAATATTCACTCCTAATTCTGACTTTTGGAGAAAATATAAGGTTATAATTACAAACCGGATTCGAAAAAAGTTGGGACACTAAACAAATTGTGAATAAAAACTGAATGCAATGATGTGGAGGTGCCAACATCTAATATTTT
>JARVLU010047239.1:0-15284 GCA_031762415.1 Simpsonichthys santanae
CTCTCTCTCTCTCTCTCTCTCTCTCTCTCTCTCTCTCTCTCTCTCTCTCTCTCTCTCTCTCGCTCTCTCTCTCTCTCCCCCCCCACCCCCTTGCTCTGAGTGCACTCACCCTCTTACTTACAGTCCAACCCTCCCACACTGATCTCCTTCATTGATATAGATGTGCGTGCCCTTTGCCTCCATCCATCTCTCACCCATCCCTTCCTCCTCCTTCTTCTTCATTTCTTGTTAAAGCTGGAGCTGCCTTGCTTCCTCTCTCCATTCCTTCCATCTATTCGACTCACACTTTTCAAGCTTTTATAAGTTCACTTCTTTTTCTCACAGCAAATACAGAATTGCTTCCCCCGGCTGTATGCAGACATGGAACGGGTGTGGCAACTGTAGCTCCAATTTTTTTGTAATGCTGAGCTACTGCTGCAGTTCAGCTCCATCCTCAGGAGGAAATGATCAAAGTGAATAAGGTCTACTGAGTGAAGGGAGCGTTGCATGCTTAACTTTGTAAGCCTCGCATATCGTTACTCTTCTTTCACATGTAAATTAAAGGCAAAGAATTCCTTGAAGGAATCACCTGCTGTCCTCCATACCAAAGTTCTGGATTAAAATCATCTTATGTTGAGAAATGACAAAGTTGTAAATTTTGCCAAACCTTGAAAATAATGCTATGGGCATGCTCATGCAATATAAAAGTTATGTATCCAAATGTCTACATGACTGCTTGCATGCCCACACAAGGTCATAGGGGGAGAAAGAGCTCAGAAGGACACTTCAGAATAGGCCAAACACTTTGTCAGTCTTGGGTTTTAACTGTGTTTTGGGTCCCTTGTTTGAAGACCAGTAACTGAGACCAAACTTTCTGACAAAGGGCAGCCCATTTTGCTCCAGAAAGCCTTGATAGTCTTGAGATTTCATAGTATCTTGCACAGATCCATGACCATGACACCTTTTGCTAGATGCAGTAAAACAGCCCCAGGATATAAGTGAGCCTCATCCATGTTTCACTGAAGGTACAAATTTATTTATTGTATGTTTCATGTTTGGGTCTGTAAACAGAAAGTTGATGGGACTTGTTGCCGAAAGGCTCCAGTTTGTCTCATCTGTCCAAAGGACAATCTCTTTGGAAGATGGTCTAAGCTCTTTGGTTACCATTTCTAGTATATATTTTTTTAATTAGTTAATATTTCACTTCTGTTGTTTGGTTACAGTCATGTGGGCCTTAAACTTCACAAGAACATCAAGCTGCTAATGGTCTAATAGCCTTTACCTTTACCATGCTTGTCAAAACAAATCTAAGCTCATGAGATAAGTCTGTCCTTACCTTTCTGTGGTCAGTGTTCTGTGTACACACCTTGGTACCAAACAGCACAGTGACTAATTTTCCGTCTTTAAACAGGCAAACTGACTGACAAGATTAAAGACAGCTGTGAAACAAAATACAGGACACACCTTATAATAGTTCAGCTGGTCAAGTTATTTGAAACCTTTTCTAGTGGTACGATAGTTTTTGTTAAGACCAGCTAAATGAATTAGTTTATATACAGTATATAATTCTGTTCAAAGACAATTATTATTATTAGTTAATTTTAGTCATATTTGTGCGTATTAATTTGTTTTAAGTTATTTCATGTTTTATTCAACATTAATTGGGAGGTGGGGGGAGCTGTGATGGCTAAGTTGCTAGAGCAGTTGTCCTCCAATGGTAGAGTTGGGGGTTCGATTCAACTAGCTGTCACATACTGAAGTGTCCATTGGCAAGACACTGAACCCCTCACTGCCTCCGATGTGTGTTCCATCAGTGCATGAATGTGACAAAGCACTGATTACCGGTAATCTTTGTATAGATCTAGTAGAGTGCTGAATGAGTAAATGAAGACACAGATTGTAGTGTAAAGCGCTTTGAGTATCTTGACAATATAGAAAGGTGTTATATAAGTACAATTTACCATTTATTTCAGTAACCATTGCGGGTCTATTTTTTTTTTTTTTTTTTTTTTTAATGGAAGGATACAAACAAATTTAAATGTGTCTGTATGTGCCATAATTTTTTGTCCCATTTGGTCATTCATCATAACTTTCGCTGTCATCTTTGTTTTGGAGAATGAATTCCTTCAAGAAATGCTGAGTCTTTCTTTAATTTAGCTAGACTTCACCATATTTAGTTGAATGGTTAATTGTTTTTATAAAAGAGTGTTTTAATTTTAAAACGAGGCGTTTGTGAGAAGTCATTTTTCTGATTATTCTGTATGTTCTATTGATTATGTAGACATTGGAAATCTGGAACCTTTGGTTTGCCATTTAATGACCTGAGCTATAGGCCGTATCTCCCACTAGGATGCAATGGCACACTTAACTTTCATCACCAAACACATAAAAAGCTGTGAGTCTATGAGAGCAGAAAAATATTGTTCTGATCATGATTCAACCTGACTCTTTGTGCGGCACCACATTAGACCACTCCGGAGAGTACACTTTATGGAATTATCTTGTATTAGTTCACTAAATTCTTCTCCTCTTCAGCCCTCGCTGAAAAGCTAAATGTTATATTTTCTGCTTTCTGTATTGCTTAGTATTGCTCTGTTTTCTTAAATGTGTACTAAAAAGGGTGGGACTGTCATGTCAACAGAAAAGCAGCCTTTTGCCTTCAATCTTGACGAGTGCACACATTTGTATGAGTTAGTGAGTGATGGAGCAATGTCACGGTTGGACAACTCGTATGGCTGTCGCTATTTCATAGTTTAAGTGAAAGTGAAAGTGCTATGCATTATCATTATTGTATGTTTCTATACAATGGTGAAATCTGTGCTCTGCATTTAACCCATCACACATAAGATACACCCAAGTGGAGCAGCGGGCAGGACATGTGGACATAGCGGGGAGTGACCCTGTGACTTTCTGGTCCCAAGTCGGCTCTCCTACAACTGCACCACAGCTCACTCCCATTATTATTTTTGCCAATCTTCTTGAGATGCTTAGTCATATAAAAACACAGCCAGTTTCACGTTTTGTCTTCTGCTCCTTTTCCCTGATGTCTGATGTTAACAAAAAAAAAAAAAAATGTCCTAATTCTTTAGTTCAAGTTCAAGTCAATGTTATTGTCATTACCATCTCATGTGGTACATGAGGTGGAACAAAATTATGCACACTTTAGAATTTTATCTTAAAGTATCTAATACATATTTTTAGGTTGTCTTTGTGCCTTCTTCCTCAAACCCTCAACTCTCAACACCTTCACAGTCAGACCCATTTGAAGCTTGAGCCGATCAAAACCCTCCTACCAAGTGCCACCTCTCCTTTCCCAGCCGCTTTCGCTCAAAGCACAATTTTTTTCACCCGATCTCATTCTCTCCCCACCATCTCAATTACTCTACTTTCCCACGTGTCTGTATTTCTCCTTTCCTTTGATCCTTCTTGATCGTATTTTTGCCACTCCATTGTCTCAGCCCATTAGGCAGACGCAAATCCTTTGGAGACACAGCCTAAGAGCAACCCAGACCTCGCTCTCCAGGGCTCTAGTGCAGCCAGGAGAAGGATCCCAGGAGAGAAACTGACTCGTGCCTGAAGAAATCCATTTAAACCTTCGCCACTGAAAAATTGCTCCTTCCCACAGTCTGGTGCATTTGTGTGCCTAATGAAGAATACTGTACCTCCACACACATATAGGTCTTGTATCTTTTGATATCCTGTTTGCATCTGTCAGAGTGACAAAATGCAAACAATTAAAATGTAATGCAGCAGAAGTACAGGTGGACTGATAGAAAATTGACTGATTGTGAGAAATGTAATTGCTTATATTGTTTTTAAATGCAAAGTACGTTGATGTGCATGTATGTTTGTTAAGTCAGATGTCTTAAAGACTGTAAAGGTGGTTTGAGGCTGGTGCATTTGTTTTTACTGGACCTCTTCCCTTAGTTTATAATGAATTTATGATATTGCTTGTATTGTATGCAAATGTATTTATATGGAGTGGAAGTCACATGCATGAAGAAACCTAACTTGGACAGGATGTGATGCCCAGATAACCAAAAGACCTCACAGTGACCTAATGAAATGCTACTAGAAGACATCTCAATGAATTTTTAAGATAGGACTTATCATGTAAGATGGTATAACGGACTGGCTCAGAGGAGGACCCACTGAACCTCATTTGAACTGTGTATGCATTTAATGATAATACAGAATGTTCTTTCTTGCAAGAATAATGTGCTGCTAATTAAAATTAGCTGGATCCTAAGATGTATTTAAAAATATAATCTAACAGTTGTTTTGGAAAAATCATATATTCTTCAGGAATTTTGGGTTGGATGTTAAAGGCAGGTGTATTTTGCAACACAGAGACTAAGACAGCAGAGAGTAGTGAACGTCTGTGTAGATGCATGTTGCCTACAGTGGGTTTTTTTTGTGCTCGCACGAGTGAATTTTTAAATGATAGTTGACTGTTTCCTACCACAGAGTCCCTTTGAGCTGTAATGAAACGGAGCAGGACGAAGAGCTTCAGCTGTGGCCGACAGACTTACCATGTCACTGTAGCTTATGTCTCTGCTGGCACAATAACCTGCTGACACCAGAGGGTCAGCAGACAAAAGCAGGCATGACAACATGGAGACATGGATCGCAAAGATGAACTAGCAACTTAATATGGCAGGACTCACTTGGAAGTGTCGGGTTATAGCTCGACAGTCAGCCTGAGGGGCCCAATTGTTACAGTTTGACTGGCTGGTGTCTGTGCTTTCACTTGGAAACTATTTCTCAAGATGTTCCAAGAACTATACTGAACAGAAAGATATGCACAACACTTTTGATTTGGCTCCTATTTTACTTGAGCTGAACTCAAAGATCTAACACTTTTTCTATGTACACGTAGCTTTTTCCTCTCAAATATTGTTCTCAAATTTGTGTAAATCTGTGTTAGCAAGCACTTCTCCTTTGCTGAGATGATCCATCCACCACACACGTGTGGGATATTGGAACCAGAAGTCCCAGGTTCGATCCCCAGCCACTCCCACATGCCGTGGTGTCTCTGAGCAAGAAACCTAATCTCTAATTGCTCCCCAGGCACTTACATAGATGCAGAGAATTAATTTTGCCATTGTATGGGAACATACAACAATGACAACACATAGTGCTTTATTTTATATCAAGATGCTGATTAGACAGCATGGTTATTGCACAGGTGTGCCTTGGGCCGACCACAATAAAAGGCCACTCTAAAATGTGCACTGCACAATAATGTGTGAAGTTTTGAGGGAGCATGCACTTGCTATGTTGACTGCAGGAATGTCCACCAGAGCTGTTGCCCATGAACTGAATGTTCATTTCTCTACCATTAGCTGTCTCCAAAGGCGTTTCAGATAATTTGGCAGTACATTCAACTGGCCACTACCACATGTAACCTCACCAGGCCAGGACCTCCACATCCGGCGTCTTCATATCCAAGATCATCTGAGATCAGCCACCTGGACAGCTGCTGCAACAATCAGTTTGCATAACCAAATAATTTCTGCACAAACTATCATAAACTGTCTCAGGGAAGCTCATCTGTATGCTTGTCATCCTCATATGAATCTCCACCTGACTGCAGTTCATCATAACCAACTTGAATGAGCAAATGCTCACATCTGATGGTGTATGGCATGTTAGAGAAGTGCTCTCTTCACGGATGATTCCCTGTTTTCACTGTACAGGGTGCATGACGTCATGTGGCCCATGGTGACAGTGGTTATGGTATGGGCAGGCATATGTAATAATGTACAACAAACACAGGTGCTGGTGTAGTCACATGTGGTCTACGGTTGTGAGGCTGGTTGGATGTACTGCCAAATTCTCTGAACGTGGACATTCCTTCAGTAGTCAGCATGCCAATTACACGCTCCCTCAAAACTTATGATATCTGTGGCGTTGTGCTGTGTGATAAAACTGCACATTTTAGAGTGACCTTTTATTGTGGTCAGCCTAAGACACACCTGCGCAATAATCATGCTGTCTAATCATCATCTTGATATGCTACACCTGTGAGGGGATGGATTATCTCGGCAAAGGAGAAGTGCTCACTAACAGATTTCCACAAATTTGTGAACAATATTTGAGGGGGGAAAAAAAACTATTGCGTACAAAGAAAAAGTCTTAGATCTTTGAGTTCAGTTCATGAAAAATGAGAGCAAAAACAAGTTGCTTTTATATTTTGTTCAGTGTAGTATAACCAAAGTGAAGCATTACAAAAATAAATTAAATTTGCAGCAAACTATTAAAGTAAATGTAAAGAGACATGACATGTTGTTTGAAGCTTCAGATCAAAGACCAACCAGCACATTGTCCAAAATCAACGTTTCATTTTCTCCCAACACTGTATTTTTCAGCTCTGTTTGACTAATGTACAAAGCACCAGCTGAATGAGCTAATGTTTTATTTATTTATTTGTTTGAATGTCCAAATCCAGATCCCAGTAGGCTCAGATAGAGCAGCAGCAGATTGCTTTATCCCATTAGGCGAGGCCTTGTAAACAGGCAGAGATCTAAGTCTTCATCCCGATGCAATCTCCAGCTGATCCTGTCACTGGCATCTTTTCTGTTGGCAGTTTGACTTTCAAGTCATAGAATCCCCACTACCACCACCACCCCCAGCTAAGCCTCTATGTCTGTCTGCACACAGAATTAATACAGGACCAGTACCATGGTACAAGATGAGCTGTGAGATACTTGAAAGCAATCAAACCATTAAGTTTGATTTGTCTATCAAAGTTTCACTTTTAGACTTGGGTCCATGAAAACAAGTGTTTTTTAATACTCTCATTTGGAGTCCTTGTTATGAAGAAAATATTGAAAAATATACGTAAACCTTCTAAAATTACAAATTTAATTTTAATGTTGAATATGAAATAATGTCTTGTGAAGGACACAATTTGTTGGTGTACTTAAACGTCATTAAAGGCATACCAGGAGCACGAGCAAACTGCAGTCATCAAAGGGAAATTCAGAAAAGATTTTAAACTGATCAGCCTTATATATTGGATATTCAGTAATGAAAGCATAAATTGGAATAAAGGTACAAGTGTTTTTTCAAGTATATACAGTATATTTTTTATCACAGCAAATCACTGCTAAGAGCAGAACTCAGCATTAGCCTTTACTGACTAACAATTCCTTTCATTGTTAAAAACAAAAGGCCCTCTTACATTTTCAACTCTCAAACCACCTACATATACTTGTTCACACAGTCAAGTAACTTTTGGTTTTGTCCTACCTTGGCAGCCATAATCATGGACGAGCCCCCACGAACTCCGAGAATGGGAATATGTGTTTGAGCTGAAATGAAGTCCAGGATCTGAGCGATGGCCTCCTGGTCGGTGTCATCTCCGAACACCACGCCCTGCAGCCAGTGCTCCGTCATCAGGTCACAGATGCTCTTGATGATGCTCTTTGGGTCAGTCTCATTCATGGTCAGCACCTCCACATTGGGCGCCATGTGGAGGAAGTCCTCCTTTTCTCGGGCCCCTGCCAGCGTCACCTCGCTGGAGTTGCCCACCAAGACAACAGCGATGCTGAGGCCTCGTAAAATGTTGGGTAGGGCCAAGTGGTGTGGAGGGGGCTGAGGGATGGGTATGTAGTGGCCACCACCACCTCCCCCGCCCTTTTCTCTCCTCGAGTGGCAGGCTGGGGGCAGGTGGAGAAGGCAGAGCAGCAGGAACAAGAGGGGCAGGCAGAGAGAGATGCTTGTGCGGCGGTGAAATGATGGAGGAGAGGCTCGGTGTAGGGTTTGAACTTGTTCTTGAACCTGAGTAACCACGAAGGGGGAGAAGCAGGCCCCAGCGCGACCTCGAGGTGGGGAGGATTTGCAGCGTCCGCAGACAGGCATAATGTAGGTGTGGGGCAGTAGTACCTGAATGAACAGAGAAAATGGAAAAGAGGGACAGAAAGAGATAGGTAGAGAAGAATGAGAATTAGAGATTTAATGAAGAATGATGAAAAGAAAAATAATGAAAAGGAGAGAGAAGGAGGGTAAAGAAAAAGAATACAAGTTAAAATAATACCATCTTATATGGGTTGAATACAGTTAAATGAAGACATGCGTCAAGGATCATAATGTATACCGGTAGTAAGTGACTGACATGGTTCAAGGTGACTTTATTGTCATTTGCATCACATGTGGTACATGAAGTGAATGAAATTATGTATTCATGGAGTGCTGATGGAAGTAAAAAAAAGTAAAAACTAGATTAAAAAAGATGCTTGAAAACAAAAATGAACTGTCAAAGCCTTTAATGTGTTCAGAGAAGGTCCGGAGTGAACCCTTGAAATAATTTGACTGGAGTTCAATCATTTTATTTAAGTTGTTTCAAGAAACTAAAGAAAAGCATCCGTGTTTGGCTACACAATTGCATTTTCTCTCTGTGTGTCAAAGAAGTTTTGTCTCAGGAAAATCTATTCTTTACAAGTTTTTGAATGTGATATTTGGGCAGAATTTCTTCAGTTATTTGGGTCAGAATCCCCGACCATTAAAGAGAGAGCATGAATCTGGGTCAACAGTTTGAACAACCCAGATCTGAAGCTGCAGCCAGTGAATTTTTTCAATAGATGTTCCCACATGAGTAAGGGTATTCTGGAAAGATGTGTTGTCTTCATATACATAATTAATGCCAACAGGTGCATATGACATTGTCACCACATCAGTATTGCTGGCCTATGAAAAGAAATCTGAACACTAACATTTAGAGTTCATTAAACCCTTGTTTTTTATTGTTTGTTAGGTGTGGCAAAAAATAAACTTGATCTGTAGAGGGAAATTAGAAAGGCTATAAGAACCATAGCTCTTTAATAAAAATTGCACCAAAACACTTCAGTACTGGAGGTCATCTAAAAGCAGAAAACATATATTAATATTAATACTTTATTTATAACGCCCTTTAAAGCAACCACAGCTGCAACAAAGTGCTGTACATATAAAATCAAGAACATTTATACACATGAAAAATAAAACAGTTGTTAAAACATTAAGATAAATAAAAATATTGTTGCATATTTCTTGAGAAATGCCTTTAGTTTGGGATGCATTATATAGTTCACGTGTCTGGACTTCTCTGCTTTGTTCTTGCTACTAATAAAAGTTTGATGTGTCTAGAAACCTTGTAACTAGTGAGAACCAGTGAGTGTTTTAAGTAGATTGGGCTCAGTTGTGATAAGCATGTTTGTTGCTGCTTGAAACAGACACAAACAGTAACACTAAACATGTTAGTAACATGTAAACTCATAGATGAATTGTATAATGACAGACTAATTCATCCATCCATCCATCCATCATCTTTACCCGCTTCTTCCTTTTTGGGTCACGGAGGTCACTGGAGCCCATAAGCCATCACTGTGTGAAAGGCAGGGTGCACCCTGGACAGGTCGCAAGTCCATCACAGGGCGGACTAATTCACATGAAACAATAATTTATGCACAACCTTATGACACAATGGTACATGAGATGTTGGAGCTTTAAAAAGTTTTCAGTTAATCCAAAATGCTGCTGCCTGAGTCTTAACTGGAGCTGGTAGAAGAGATCATATTTCTCCAGTTTTAGCTTCTCTCCACTGGCTCCCTGACAAATCCAGAATTGAATTTAAAATCTTACTTCTAACCTACAAAGCCCTAAACAACCTAGCTCCATCTTATATTACAGCTCTTATTGTTCCATATTTTCCTAATGGAGCACTTTGCTCTCAGACTGCAGGTTTACTCGTGGTTCCTAGAGTTTCCAAAAGCAGAATGGGAGGAAGATCTTTCAGTTACCAGGCTCCTCTCTTTTAGAACCAACTTCCAGTTTCTGTCCGTGAGGCTGACACATTGTCCAGTACCTCTGTCATGTATATTCAGTCATTGTCTCACTACTCAGCAGTAGTGCATTATTGGCCTTCATGCCACAAGCTCTGGTTTCCTACACGCTCCTGATGTTTATTATCCTTGTGCCCATTGAATATTTTTTTAATTCTTTGTGAATAAATAGGATTTTTATTTTCTAAGCTCCTCCTTTCAGGTAAATCCTCCTGCGACTGTGAAAGAAATGTGAAAAGAAGAAAGCAAGTAAATGCGAATAACTGAAAAGGCAGATGTAGGTAAGGACGACTCCTCGCCAACTCTGACAAACCGAAGTGAGACGAGTGACGCAACATTCCAGAGATACAAACAAACTGACTGATGCTGAAATGGACTAAGTGACTGGTGGCGTCAAACAGCTTTAAAACGATACCGGCTCTCCTCAATCATCCCCTATAGACGTAGTTTAACACAATCACTTTGTGTCCTGCCCTTGTCACACAGTTCTCTCTATGACTGACTGATTCTCTCCTTCCCCTGCTTTTGTGTAATTTTTCAAGAATGGGGTTGCAGTTGGGTGTGATTATCAGGTGAAACAGTAGAAGTGAGACATCTATGATCCAAAAAGAACATAGCAATGGCACGAACATGGTTGGAGACAAAATTAATAAAATAAAATAAAAGCAGACATGAAAAAGAAGCTCTCTGAGAAAGATGTTTGTCTCTGTATGTTTACATCGGACTGAGTGGGACAGCATTTGTCCCCTTGACTTTATCAGCATACAGTCAGAGTAGGTGTAGGTGAGAATAGATGTTCACTTCACTTATTGTGGGCAGAGATAGCAGCAAGGCTGATGCTCATAAACTTGAGTGGTGCATTGTGGGAATATCTCACACACCCCTGCCTCTAACAAGGCAGATGGAAGCTGTGACGCCGGAAAAAAAAACACCAAGACAATATCCACCCCGTGAAGCTGACAGCTGACGAGACAGGAAATGACAGAGAGGAGGAAAACTCGAGAAGAAGATTGAAAGAGGGATAAAGGGACAGGCGTGCAGATGACAGAACAACTTCTGTGAGGAAAACTAATTGCTGGAGGTTCGTCAGCGCTAATTGCAGGTCCCTGTGTTAATATTCAATTGCACAGCACTCTGCAGGAAGAATGAAGTGGTGGGAGGGACGATAAGAGATGCAGAAGAAAGAGAGAGACCGCAAAGAGCAAAACAAAAAGAGAATAGAAATGCATATCACCCGCCACCGTTCACTGCTTCATCTTAAGAAATGACAGAGCTGTGGCTGTTTTGGTCAAACCTTGAAAATAAAGTTATGAGCATCGCATCAAGTTTTAGCCAAATGTCTAAGTGACTGAGTTAAAGCCACGTATGTGTGCGCCGCATCCTTCTTGAAATGCTTTGACTCTAAAAGTTAATCTGGGAGGGTACATTTGATGATTACTGCCTGAAAGTTTCATTAAATTTATCCAGTGATTCATGACATATTTTGATAACAGTGACTGCAAGTAGTTAATGAAAAAAATGTTGGCGCAATCGGTTTGTGCTCAAAATATGTGTTGGAGATCTGTCTCAGCTACTAGCAAACCAAAATTTAGCTCAATGTCTGTAAAATTGACTGAGTTATAGACATTTCAGGGGTTTTAGGGTCAGCTGTCTTTGGCAGCCATCTGATCAAACTGATCGAATGAAACTGACGACTGCTTTCTACAAGTTTCATTTAAATGCGTTTGGTGGTTCCGGAGATATTTTGGAAACTGGCACACACACATGAGCTAAAACGTTATCGACCGCCTTTGCCTTTTGGCGGCGGGTGATAAAAATCAAGAGCGAGGGTCGGGAAAGACAAGAGAAAACGGCAGAACAGACGATATAAGAGCCACGGAGTGAGACGTAGGGGGAGAAGAGATGCCCTTTTTGAATCTGGACTTCTCAGGCAGCACTCTGTTTCCATGGCAACAATTAAAATAGGCCTACATGCGCACATGTACAGATACAGCTGATGGACACAGAGACATACACAGAGGCGGCAGATGTTTTGTAATAAGCATTGATCAAACGTTAGTTTCCTCGCTTTTTGTTTCATAGATGGCACACACATTCTTTCACATAAAGAATGGCCTCGTTTAGCATATGAGCACACACACGCTAACATGCTGTTTTTCATGCATCAGAATTGCACTCGTTTTATCTTTCTCCTGACAAATACACGCCCCCACCCACTCAGACTATATTAGCCATCACACTGAGTAACTTCAATGATCGTTCAGAAAGATGAGGCCATTAAAAAAGCCCCACCACGAGTCAAAGCGCATCTCAAATGAAAACACAAAGGGCGTGTGTTAAACTGTACATCGCACACTCGATGTTATGACACTAAATGACCCCGTTTCCCCGTCAGCCAGCCCCCGCATTTCACCCACCATTTGACCCATTACCCCGCCGCCGCACGGCGCAGTCATATCAGTTACACCAGCAGTCAGCAGATCATTGCTACCAGTTTGAGGCAAAAAGGCCTCAATCCTTAAACAACCTTTAAAGCTTTTTTTTTTTTTTTTGGTGGATTTTTTTCTTTGTGGACACAAAAATTATGCAACGACAGAAGGACAGAAAAAATACATTGTGAACTGGAAAAATTCTGAGAAAAGAATTCGGTGTCCACGCAGCTGCTGTCCAAAATTATAACATAGATCAAGTTTCTATGAAAAAGTACAAAAGTAATTTAGACTTTTATTTTGTAATACTCTAAGCTAGATTTAAAGGGATGTTAAATCTGCTGCTAGTAGCTAATTATCAGTATCTGTCACTCCTTGGCGGCACTCTTAATAAGACAGGTAGACAGAAACACAGAATAAAAGTAGGTCTAAACAATGTGGAAAACTATGATATGATGAAACAAATTGAACCAAGAGGCAGGAGCATTTGGTCTTCACACCTATCTTTTTTTTTTTACTTGTCTACAGTGATTTATGATGGAGATACTGTATGGCAAGAGCTCTAAAGACCCTTCACTTCCTGTTTTGAAGGAGAATCTTCTAAGGACAAGATTCTAATTTCAGATAAAAAAAACTGAGTTTGGATGTGTGCACGCTGGCTAGATTTAACAGAAAGAAAGAAAAAAAGGTAAAAAGTCGCACATCCATGAGAGACAAACTGGGTTAAAGAGGCAAAGATGTCAACGTATTGATGTATAAGTTGTGTAAGAAGTGTAAAGTTTGTGAAAATAAAGTGTCAGTTGGTAAAATAATAATAATAATAATAATAATAATTACCTTTTTGGAAATTTCAAGTGGCACAAATGTCAACACACCCAGTTGAACTTTTTTGGTTAAAATTTTCCAATTTCACAAAACTTCAACTGTGATTTTACACATTTTGTTAAAGATATCATAATGCAAGTACCCCGGTAGTCACATAAGGTCCAACTTATGTTGAAAAGATAAATCATGTTTAAGGACATGTTTTATTTTATTTTTTTGGTCTACAGCATTCAATAGACTGCTACCAGAAATACCATATTATACAGTACTTGATTGAGCTGCATATTTTTGTTTTAAGGTGTTTTGAAAGTGACAGTGGTGCTTGAAAGTTTGTGAGCCCTTTATAATTTTCTATATATCTGCAATATATGCAAATATGACCTAAAACATCATCAGATTTACACACAATCTTTCAAGCATCGATGTACGGAAGAGTATTGAAATTTTTCGACAGAAATGTAAGATTAACAGAATAGCATCAGTGGGGGGTAAAGGCTCATGCACTGGAATTTTTACATAAGGGGCCACCCTGGTGTCAATTAAATACTTTAAGCGTTCCTACATTACATTCCTAATGTAAAATTGATACCATTCCAAAGAGCGGGCATTTGTCAGCAACATTGAGTTAATTTGTCTGATCTGTCAAACTAACAAGTCTTTTAGGAGGAAAAAATGTGGAGAAGTAATTTTATACCATTCATAAGACAAAGAAAGCAATGTATCTGCCAAAATTGAGCTGTGTGAGAAATAATATCAAGGACCTGAACTCACAACTCACTGGACAGTAATCACCATCCCACAGATCCAATTCAAAACCAAACTCAGCTTCTAACGCAGATTTTCTGGCTGCAAGAACCAGCTCAGAATATGTCATAAGAATGGGCAAAAATAAAAAGAAATTGTTGTTACAAGCTATTTGGAACAAGTTTAAAACCGTATCACAGATCAGAGATTTTCAGTTATCAAGAGATCATTTTGCTGCAACTTTGGAAGCACTCCTGTATGTGTGGACATAACTTGTGAAGCATATTTATGAACATGGATGGTGGTCAGAGATGAGACCGTGGCAGAAAAGTATACAAAAATACTCATTTCCCCTAATAAAAGTACATTTATATTGTAAATGTGTGTGATGACATCATAAATAATTTGTGTTTTAAGTATGACTGGTAGGGTGGTGGTGCAGAGGTTAGAGAAGGTGGGCCAGTGATCGGAAGGTCGTCGGTTCGACTCCCCCAGACAACATCAAAATAAAGATGAAAAGGGTGAAACACCCACACCTGCCTCCACCCTCATTTGCCCCACTCTGGGCCGTTGAACAAGGCCCTTAACCCCCACCATCTGCGTCCCTGGGTGCCCTGGATGGCAGCTCTCCGTTCCGCACAGAGGGCTGTGGTAGTGTCAGGAAGGGCATTCGCCGTAAAAACAATCACCAGGTCTTCGTGCAACTTAGTCGCTGCCGTGACCCATGAAGAAGGGAGCAGCCAAAAGAAGAAAGAGAGAAGTTTTCAGGATGCCTGTGTCACGTTTCTGCCCCTCCTGCCATGTTTTCTGACATTGTGTTTCGGTTTCCCTGCCTCAAGTTTCAGTCTGCTCCTGTCTACCTTCACCACACCCACTCTGCTCTGTCATCACAATCAGTAGTCATCTCATGCACCTGTTTTCTGCCCTTCTTAAGCTCCATGCTCACTCTCACAATCTGCCAGATTATCAAACCCTCTCAGATCGTTAATGTCTGGAGACCACGTCACAGCCTAGTTTTGACCTCACGCCTGCCTCTTGGGTTCCTCGTCTTGCCTGTTCCCTGCCTGCTTTGGACTGACTTCTTTGACCACGGTACCAACTCTTCCTTCTACTATCAGGACAACATTTCACAGATCTCATATTGGATTTGGATCTCTGACCTACAACACATTCTTCACAGCCTGTTGAACTTGGAAGATTTTAAACCCTCAGTAACATTAAAACACACTCAAACTTTAACCTTTAGAACCACCAGCCATTTTATTTATTTATTTATTTATTTATTTTAATCAACCGTATTCATGTAGAGGGCAACAATGTTTCAGCCCCTTAACTAATTTTCTGATAATTTTCTTTGGTTGCAGGATTTTTTGGATGAGGAACAAATTCTGGGTTCATGGCATCTATAGTTAGGCTTTGCACTTTTTCTTTCAATTAAACAACACAAAAACAGAATTTTAATTATAACAGAAGATATATATAT
>JARVLU010047332.1:0-15169 GCA_031762415.1 Simpsonichthys santanae
ATATATACAGAATATATAATATAATATATATATAATATAAATACATAATATATAAATAACAATAAAAAAGGATTAGGATCCTGTGTTTTGTGGTGTTTTAATCGTGTGATTTTTGTTTTTAGTTTTCTATGTGAATTTGGTTTCCTTGTGTTTTCAGCTTTCCCAGTGTTTTCCCCTCATGTTGTCGACTCCTGCTCCTCCCACTCTCACCTGATCCTCAATGTCACTCCCCAGGTGTTCTGTCATTTTTGGTCGTTAGTGTCCCTACTTTGTCATTTTATTTGTCCCTCGTCCGTGGATTGTGCTTCCTGTAACTGTCATGATCAATTTGCTCATGTTTTTCCTTGTTCCAGTGATTTCTTTGAGTTTTGCTGCCACGTCAGCCTTGTTCTTTTCTTTAAATAAATAAATCTGTTTTCTTTATTTTACCCTAGAGTTCCTGTGTGTCTGCCTGCAACTCTCCACCAATCAAGATAAAAATATTTCTAAAAATGTTATTTAGCGCGCAGAGTACATGGTTTTCCCTTCTCCATTGGTCAACCTTTATATAATTCCATTGTAGATTGCTCTACATTGGTTCAACTCATTTATGTTTGAATGAACCTTACTGAATTTATGCATGTGCTTGTCATGTCTTGAAGTACTTTGTTGTATCGCTGCGTCCCACATTTGGGTCCTCCCTCCCAATCAGCTTGGCTCAAATCATCACATCACTACATATTTAAAATGCATTACTTTCCAATAGGCAAATAAAACTGGTTATTTTTCCATTTAAAATATTTGTTTTTGTTCTAGATGTAGACTTTTTAATCCGCCCCCACACAAATGTTGCTTAACACCACAACAGGCATTTGTTTTTAAAGATAAATCTGTAAAAAGCCTGTGCTCTCCAGATGCCACACAGCAGGCAGGCACAGGTGGTGTCAAACCGATGAACTAAAGTGGGTCATTTAGAAGGAAAGAAAGCCAAATTTCTCCTCCAGGAGTTGGCCAAAACCACTTCACAGCTAAAAGAATGATGAATATTGCTGGTAAATTTGTCAGTTGGCCCAAAGCAACCATTAGCTAAGCAATTAAGTTTACAGAGTATTAGTATTTTCTTTGCAGATTCTTACCGGTCCCCAGTCTGTTAAGTAAATGTAATGTTTCTGCCAATTAGGAGTCCCCACTGTAGTTGTACCCGCAGTTCTCTAAGGTTCAACAACAAAGCTGAGCCAAGTTTATTCAAGCCATTGATTTCAATCCAGGCCTTCATCTTCCCTCCTACCAATCACAGCATGTGTCCAAATGTGCGTTGTGTCTTTTCTACTTCATAAACTGGCATCGGTCCTCATTCTCTGTGTGGCTCAATCACATTCACACTCACTGCCACCTTAATGACACACTTAAGCAGAGGACTCAGGACTGTTATACTGCCTCCTGCTGAGTGCTCTGTCAGGATCTTAGGATTTTATATTCATGTCTAAAGTGCCTTCAAATTGAATTAAAGATGAGGTCTGTCTCATTCTGGATTAACTGATAGGACTTTGTGTTCCGAATCTATTTGCAGATGTATACAGCTGCTGCCATAACCGTAAGCTTTAGTGAATCAGAGTTATTGAATTCAGCTTTCATAGTTCAAAAGGAGTTGAAGGATATTAAATTACCTTTTGGTGTTTGACTGTGATGGAAAACTGAAATGATGTGTGGGCTTTTGGAGCAAATTAGTTGCAGAGAGGTACAGGACAAGTTGTGAACTTGTGACCAAAAGTCATGCAATAAAGATACTTGATAGAATGAACTGTAATGAAGCAGACACAAAAAGGTTAATATCATGGCCTAAAAAAAGGATGTAGCCGATAATTATGGGGAAAAATAGCGTAAATTCTGAGGATTTTTAACATAGTAGTCTTATGTTGACCTCAGGTCAGTAGTAATCCTCCAAGTAACTGCTGGCCAGTTGATGGATCAGTTTATTACCAGCTTATTGTCGAGGTCTTAATGTTCCAAACTTTGGTTCATTTTTGTTCTCAGTTTTGTACATCTTTCAGTGATGCAAGCACACAGATGCAAATGCTCCTCCAAAGGTGGAGGAGCAAAGTGCGTGAAGCCTCTCAAGGTTAACCACTGAAAATAATTTGTCCCCTGTCGTTGAACAAAAAGGGGGAATTGGAAATATCTTCCACCTGTCCATCCATCTGTCCATCAGTCCGTGCATGTTGTGAGAACGGTAACTTGAAAAATGAGAGATACCGACTTCCATTTTGGTGTGTGGCTGCATCTAGGTCTAAGAATTGTTCCTTTTGGAAATTGGGTTGCCAGGTCAAAATCCTAGACAGCCACCGCTGTAGATATAAGTAAACCTTGTGAGCTGGATATTTAAAAAAAAAAATAAATAAATAATAATAATAATAATAATAATAATAATAATAATAATAATAAATAAGTACATAATGAATAAATAAATAATAATAATAATAAATAAATACATTTAAAAAAGCAATGAGCAAACTTCTATTTTGGTATGTGGCTGTGTCTAGGTGTAAGAAATTGTCCTATCGAAAACTGGGTTGCCGCATCAAAATCCAAAATGGCCAACGTTCCCCCCATTGTCTAAAAGTAATTTTATGCAGCTCCTTTAGGCAAACTTTCCTGTAAAGTGCAGAGCAGAATGGATTGCAGAGATGATGATGTGCTTATATTTATTTATAAGACTGCATGTGTGTTCTGTGAATCTATCCTTTGCACCATGGCTGCTGACTGAGTGTGCATCTGCAGCTGTTTATCTTCCTCTTCTGAGCAGCACTGTGTTCACTGTGAAGCTCTGAGCACCTGTTTTCTCCGTGCTCACTTGTGTTTTATTTATTTATTTGTACCCCGTTGCAGACAAAATTTAGGAAAATTTGGAAATACCCTCCCTCCATCTGTCCATCCATCCGTGCATGTTGTGAGCACAGTAACTTGAAGAATAAGTGTGGTACTGAGTTTCCTTTTGGTATGTGGTGATGTCTAAGCATAAGAAAGGTTCCTTTTTAGAAACTGGGTTGCCAGATCAAAATCCAAGATGGCCATCACTAAATATAGGCTACACTGTATATGTAAACCTTGGCTGAGCCATTGCACCTGATGGTAGATAAAATTGCTCTCTCAGCTCACCAGGATCAGTCACTCTGTGCCACCTCGGGCAAGAAAACAAACAAACAAACAAATAAACAAACAAACAAACAAGCAAACAAACAAAAACTACCTCTGTTCTTATATACAATGTATTATGTACCCACTTGACTATTTTGCACCAAATACATTAAGGTTTACTTGCATTCCCTGTTCAGTCCTAGACCACATAAACACCAATTTAAAAAAAACCAAAAAAACTATTGAAATCCTTCAGTGACAGGATACATCAGCGTACTGCTTGTGGTTACAAATCATCTGTCTTGACAGTACCTTTTTATGTTTTAGGTTCTTAATATTGTAAATTTAATTTCACAAATACTTCATACTAATCATTGATCAAAACTCTATTTATTAGTACAGGACTGGTCATGGATCAAAGAAATGGTTGTGACCAAAAGATTAATTGAAATTGTTAAATCGTTGTGTTCATATACAGTAGTTAAAAAATGTAAGGTTACTTTTAAATAACTGAACTGCAACAAGCTGTTAACGCAAATATATATTTTAGGTAAAGTTTGTGCATGAAACATTGCAACCATAAGTTAGAAATAAAGAAGCCAACTGGATGGCATATCAGAATAAGATGAGATAAAGTAAAATACAGTTTTGGAAGAAAAAAAGTATGGAGGGATGAAGTTTGTGTTATCACCAGCTAACCCATAAAATCAGGCTTTTTCACTTGGAATATGGTTGGTCAGGACCTCACGCAGGGTACATTTAGGGCAGGGTTTGTGGACATGTGGTGACTTAAGTGGTACTAAAATTAGAGTGATAGTAAGTAACCATGGCAACCTTGAAAACACAGTATTGGTGAGTCTTTATGCAAGAAACTACACTGACAGAATGGAATAAGTATGTAATTTCATCTACACCTGCACAAATAATAAAAAATTAACGTTTTATTTTATTTATTTTTTTATTATTATTATTATTATTTTTTTTTTGCACATTACAGAGATTTGGACACATTTAAAAACTTAATGATAATTTTGGCAGCTTTGGTTACAAATGGGCAAACAGCATTTATGACAGTACTGTGTTAGAGCATTCATATTTTTCTAAGAGGTAAAAGTCATACAAAGCCACTATATCATTTTACAAATTCCAAAGATTCCTCTTTGACATTAAATGTGAATATTTCCATGATATTTAAATCACCTTTTTCCCTTTTTTATGCAACTAAATGTTGTAAGATTCCTGGAAGATAAAATGGCCCATTAGATTGTCTTGGAAAAGGTGAATTTCCAGTGATTTATTATCTCAGAGGTTTGTTCTCAGAGGTTTTGGCCTATATATATATAAGCATCCACTGTCTTACTGTATCAGAAAAGAGGGAGACATTTGACCTGAATTTACATGGCAGATAGGATATGACAACTGTGCTGGATGAGCTTTTGCTTGCAACTCATACTGGTCCTTAAATAAAATAAAGCAAAGAAGAGTGCACTAACTAATAAAAAGCAGTTTATACAAACTAAAAGCTAATGTCATTAAAACACTTTAATTCAATTCAGTTTATTTATATAGTGCCATATCACAACAAACTTGTCTCAGGGCACTTTACATGAACATTCACATGCATAGAAAAGCCACTTAGTAAAGTTCTCTATCCAAGGAATCCAGCAGACAGGTTGAATCTTCACTTAGTTCCAGTCTCCCATCCTGAGCAAGCACAGTGGCAACAGTGGAAAGGAAAAACTCCCTTTTAAAAAGGAAGAAACCTCGAGCAGAACCAGGCTCAGGACAAGAGGCCATCTGCTTTTGGCTGGTTTGAGAGGACAGAAGTGAGAGGCAAACAAACACAGAAAGGCAGGTCCAGATATAGGTCCAGGTGTACCTGAAAGACAAAAACACATGTTAAGGATAGAAAAAATAATTACAAATGCAAAACAGGTCGAACAGAGTAATGTCCCTTTTCCATTAGTACCGGTACAGCCCGACTGGACCCTACTCGGCCTGGTTCTGAGGTGTTTCCATTAGTACCGCTACTTAGCAGCTGGTACTATTTTCAGGACCCTTGGCTCTGTAGTTCTAACCAAATGAGTAGGTACTAAAACATGACGTCAGAACACTGTCGGTCACTGATTGGTCGGGGGCGGAGTCACTGGATCTGCACACAAAAAATGGCTATCCTTAAACAGAACAGAGGTTTCCCCATGTGGTTTAAAAGAACATTACTCATCTGTGAAATCAATGACAGAATACAATGTCCAATATAAAGTGAGGGATATGTTTTTTTTAGGTCATAGGATTTGTGGTATACATCAAGTAATACATGCAAAATCAAATTAAATTCAGTTTATTAAACTATGGCTGGTAAATCAATATTTTGACACATCTCACCTCTAAGAGATGTGACATGGTCATTGATTTTTTTTTTTCTTCCAAAAAGAGTTTTGAACACTTATTTACTCTACAAATTTAATTTGTTAGAACTTAAAGTGGGTTTTGTGGAAAGGTTATAAATCATGTATTATTACCCTGTTAGAGTTAGCTCTGTGAATGATGTGGGTCAAGCAGGGTTTAATTTTGACAGAACTGATGAACTGAGGACGAGTCTGAATGAGACCAGGACCAAAAGTGAATTACATCCCACATGAAAACTACTCCAATCTTGTAAACAAAAACAAAAGAAAAAAAATCTTAGCCATTCACGTGAATGTTAATTTCAAAACCCTTACATTGACAAATTTGTATTGTGCAGTTTTTCTGAAATAAATTTAATATTTGGAACGAAGGTGCCCCGAGCTGCACTGGCAGTGCTACAGCTAGCTGCTGCTGCTGTTATTATTTACGTTTGCAAGAAACCATAAAATGTAAAATTTATTGTCTGTTATTTTTGTTAATAAAATAGCATTTGCATATAAAACAATATTTTAGTATTTTCACAAATTGCTGTAATTTTTAAAACAATGTGTTTTTTTTTTTTTTTGAAGGCAGTGATCTGTTTTTGACTCAACCTCTCTCAGACCAGCTGTTACTGTTTTAATCTAGTTACAACTGAACTCTATTCAGATTATGGTCGTTCAAAGACTTATCTAAAACAGGTAAAATATTGACTGTTCGTATCTTTTTCATAAAACCTCGCTTAAAAATTTTGATCTGTCAAACTATCAAATAATAATCAGAACGTCTTGTTATATTACAAACAAAACTGAAGTCCACACAGATGTGGAGTGTTTTTTTTTTTTTTAATTCATATTATTTTGTGTTTCTGATCAATGATCAGTGGCACAAATAGCCTTCAAAATTCACAGCATGGTTGAAGCTAAAGTTAAATCATGGATATGGCTAAAAAAAACCCAGAATGTCCTTGTGTTACTAACGTTTCCTCATGGAACCACAAAATATGAACAATTTAAGCAGCTTAAAGATGAATGTATTGCAAATTGGGTGACAAAATAGGTTGTTTTTGCCGTTCCAAAATGTGGCAGAGACTCTTAAAGCACATCACCTAGCTGTTTTGTTGCAGCTGTAGTAAATGGAGTTACTGGCTATAACGGCAAACATTACCATCAGCACCCCCCTGAAGGGAATATCAGATGTTTCAGACTATTTCTAGATTCAGTAATCACACACACATAAGCTGCACAGGAATGTAATATATGATGATGGCATGTATTATTCACATTTTGAAGGAACTGATAGTATACGATTTTCTGTGATGCATATTCCAAAATGGCAGAGCAGATCTAGATTTACGTGGGATTGACTCATTAATCTTTTTGATGACTAATTTCCCTATGATTCAAATGTCACTTGTCCGTCTTAATATGCTAATCCATTAAAAAGCAGCACCTCTCAAGACTGTGAGAGGGAGAGAGAAGGAATTTAAGACAGGTGTCAAGATTAGAGCAAGGTGAAAAGAGAGAGAGGAACGGAGGCGGGGAGGGACGAGTCTGAAAAACCTCAGAGGAAAACAAACACAACTGCCTCACTGGGAATATACCAACATCCATCCATCCATCCATCCATCCACCCACCCGTCCATCATCTTTCTTTCTTTTAAGGTCATGGGGTTCACTGGTGTCCATATCCAGCATTCATTGTGTGAGATGTGGGGACACCCTGGACATGTCTCCAGCCCATCACAGGGACACATAAACAACCATTTACTCTCTCACTCACACCTAGAGACAATTTTTTAGAGTTACCAATCAGCCCAACATGCATGTTTTTGGTCTGTGGGAAGAAAGCGGATTACCCAGAGAAAACATGCAAACTCCACCCAGAAAGGCCCCTTGGCCAGGATTCGATCCGGCAACCTTCTCGCTAAGAGGTAACAACTCAACTGTGCCAACGCGCCGCCCCAAATATAGCAAGATAACAGTTTACTTCACTTTTAAGGGATGATCTAGTCATCTTCTTTGAAGTTAAATTCTGTCAAACTCTTATTGAATGTTAGAAACTTTTCAGTCTTATCAAAGAATCGTTATTTTGGAAAGTGATTCTCCCCCATAAATAAATAATTAAATAAATAAATAGTCATGTATTTAACTGTTTTTCCTCCTGGGATAAATCTAATCAACAAATGTTGGGGGTGAAAAGCTGCAGTAGGATCTGAACATGGCTGTTGAAGCATGACTGATCATTTTGTACCTGGACATCCACCTTCCTGACAAACTTACATCATAAACTTGCTCCTTTGCCCTAAACTAAAATAACATTATCAGTATTTCCTGTTCATAGAATGCAATTTTATGTGATGTTTGTACAATAGGTCTAACATGTATTACACACTGTTCTGATAACTTACACTGGAAACAGATTTAATTAATAACCTACATAAACAACTGCTCATCACCCTAATAGCACTTAGCAAATACTTTTGTTCTCTTTCTGCTCTGGAAAATTTAAATGCAACTTTAAGGCAGTGAAGCTCTATTTGACTCATTTCAAGTAGGATGTCATACATAATGTTTCACATAAACATGGCAGGATGACAGATGAAAAAAACAACTGAAAGAATAAGCTGAAGAATAGAAAAAATAAAAATTACCACTTTCAAAATGTATTAACTTCAAATCGTCTGCACTTTGCTGGCAGACATCTGGTGTAATTTATTTCTCGGTGAATAAATCGGTTCAGTTGCTGATTGCATTTGATGATTTAAACACGAGTCTGCAAGGGTCTTGAGTTTCTAGCGTGGATGAAGAAGTTTATATAAAAACACAGTAATGTTTTTTGATGCAAATGACTCCGTTTATTTCATCATTTTCTAAAGCCAGACAATTTTATCTGAGAGTATCCTGATTTAAGTGTGTTAGTCTGAAAACCCAAGACTTATTTATGACAATAAAACAAAATGTCTGAGGTTTCAAGTGGGGGGTATTTTTTAACAATAGTTTGGGGAATACTTTTAAGAAATTGAAATTCCTTATGACAGTGTTTACCTTTATACTGCAGTCCTGGATGAAACTTGTGAAAATTGTTATATTCTTTGTGAACAATGCACACCCACTTCGAATGTTATCAGCCATTGAATAGCCTATCCTCAGTTATTGTCCCCATATGTAGCCTTCAGACTGCCCCTCCTCTACCTCCTAGTGGGTTTAAAGGTACATCGTTAATGTTGTTATCATTGTTAGCACTGATAATAGGGTCACGTGGTCAGGTTCAGAGTAAAGGCGGACCTCAGTCCGCACAGACACTGCGCACACTGCGCACACTGCGCACACTGCGCACACTGAGCACACTGCGCACACTGCGCACACTGTGCACACTGTCTGCAGATGGTTGAGACTTCATACTTGAGCATACACCCTGATGGGCTGCAGCCCAGCTCCGCAGGCAAGGGGCGTTTACCTTTGGGACAAATTGAGGTTGCCAATTGGTCATTTGCTGACACGCCTACTGGATTGATTGACAGGTCGCAAAAAAAAAAATCAAACAAAAAAAAAAAAAAACAAGAGCTGGCAGCAAGCGGCAGCACTGTTCTGTATTTATATGTTGTTCATAAAATGTTCTTGGGGAAAAAAATAAAATAAAAGAATAACAGGGAGTGCTGGCCCTGCAGCCCACATCAGACTGGTCTTCCAGGAAATGTCCCGCAGCCACACCAGGCTTGATTTTAATTCTCTTGTGACAAATTCCTTCATTACTCACAATTTCATTCATGGCATCAACCGATGAGGAGGAAGAGATCGCCTGCCCCTTGACATAAAAAACAAAAGAAAAGGCCATTAAACCAGATCAGGGATGAAGAAGGGGAATTTTGACTGGCTGGTGCCTTGCATGGCAGCCCACCGCTACCGGTGTATGAATGTCTGTGTGAATGGGTGGATGGCTGGTACTGTGAAGCGCTTTGGGGCCCCTCATGGGGGCTGGAAAGCGCTATATAAGTAAGCTCCATTTACCATTTACCATTTAATACATTGGTATTAAAACAGTCCGTCGCCGGGCAGTATATTGTACGACACCGAGTACGTGGTCGTAAAAATTGATCTATGCGCGGACATGACTTGCGGGCGTCCGCTTTGAGTTTAATCCAGTACCCGAGTATGTGGGAGCCTTAAAGGGACTGGGTGTTATGTTCAGACTCTACAACTGGTACAAAAAGTGGATATTTTACCTCGACATCCACTAAAAGGCACCACAGATGGTTCAATTTAAATTGTGCATAAGGGTAAAATACAAGTAATAGTTTAATGATGTGTCTTCATTCAACAAATTTGGACTTTTGCAATGGCTGACAATCAAACTAAGTGTGACATTTTGCTTGTTTATGCTTTTTTTTTTTTTTTTTTTAAACAGGATTCAGGAATGCAAAAAAAAAAAAGAAACAAAGAAGAAGAGGTAAAAAGGTAACTCTTTATTTTACTGGAGGACGAGGTAATCTCAGAAGGAAGGGTATGTGGAGCAGACCAGAAGATGCTCTTTCATGTTCTTGGTGACTGGTCTTAAATTCAAAAGGTTCTCACTGGCACATGTCTTCTCTCTGTTTCCAGATCGAGAGAGGTTAGAAAATGCTCCTCGAGGAATAAGCACTAACCATTGTAGGGAGATATCATCATGTGGCAATCAGTGGCTTAACAAAAACTAGTGAGCCGACTCAGCCTTAAGCAGTCAGTGAGATAATCAACCACCATCGACAGCTGGACAAACATCAGCACCACCCGCTCTCACAGGCTCTGCAGGAGATGATTACTGAGACAACAGAGAACAAAACACAGGAATCCCAACAAAGTGGAGGGATAGTTTGATCGTGTGTATCCAGTAAAACCATTATGTTCCCCTCGTTAAAGGGGAACCTATAAGATCAGCCTGACCTCAGTTCAATGTTTGTGCATGGTCCAAATGCATCATTATAGATTTCCTGCACAAGCCTTGTCAATCCCAGAGTTTAGATAAGACATGAAGGTTAAAATGACAGAAGTTAACCTAACAGGAACTATCACACCATTAGTGTGAATTCCATTACAGAGTTATTTAAGTAGGAGTGATTAAGGCTGATTGATGAGGCAGTGAGGGATCTAGTTTCTGATTTAGTCCAGCGGTGTTCTTGCTGTGCTCGATTCAATTCCCAACTGAGAGTTTATTTCGCCTTAAGGAATCCTCTGATTTAGTTTAACTTCCACTGCAGCCTTAATTAGACGAGCCTTTAATAAAAGTGACAATAATAATTATTGAGAGAAGGTAGACTTTCAAAACTGAATAAATTACGTTTTAAAAGTTTTAGGACACTGCAAACCCTAAATAAGATTGATTAAAATAGGCAAAATTAAAAAAGGTAAAATAAATAAATAAATAAATAAAGCTCTTTTTTAATTCACTATGCTTCATTTGTTTTCTCTTTGTACATTGAATTTTACCAAAATTGTGCCAGAGGACAATTTGTTTTATACAATATGCTTACAGAATTTTATTTAAAACACATTGACTACAATTAATTATATTTACAAGAGATTTTAAGTTGGCTATCCGACTATATGATGTGATGAATTGAGGACATATGGTCTGTGTGACCATCCAATTGTGTGATGAAACAAAAACAAGTCAATTTAAAACCAAGGAAAGATCAATGATCACGCAGAGTAACTTTGCATTTAGTTTTAAAAAGAAGTGGTTAACCGCAAAGAGAAATGCTACACGGAGTTAATTCATCATGTTTTGGAAATGCCATGAGGAAAATACTGTATATGTCACACATTTAATTAAATTTGATAATAATAGAAAAATCAAAGTACAGTATATATGTTCTTGTTTTTGGTATTTTACACAGTTTTTCGACACCCTGACTTATTGTTTTATACACTACTCTTTGCAGTTTTTGCTGTAGTTTATAGTTATTGTCTACTGTTTTGTTGTCTGTACTTTAGATGTCCTGTCTGGGACAGGTCCCTCTTGAAAATGAGTCCCTGTGGCTCAATGAAGCTAGCCTGTATAAATAAAGGTTGAATCAATGAATGAATGTGCTACACTCCAGGCCAACACAGCTGATTTCTGCTCTATGCCTACTTTTGCTCAGTGATGCTCGCTTCACTTTGAATGCACATCTCTATGCAGGATGTGGGAAGCTTCACTGATGATTTGTGGTAAAAGACAATAGAAATATAGACTTGATTTTGCAGCCAACTCCCAGAAATGTTTGGTGACAATGTTTTCGAATTCAAATACAGAAAAAAAAAAAAAACATGCATATCAGGCTAATTGGTAACTTAATTGTCCATAGGTGTGAGTGAGAGAGTGAATGGTTGTTTGTTATGTGGCCTTGTAATACACTTGCCAGGATGTATCCAGTATTTTCAGAGGGACTAGGCACCAGCAAACCAGAAAATAAGAAGCAGGTAAAAATAATGGATGGGGGCTATATTTTCAGGGAACTGTATATTTGTCAACCAGGTCAACTATATTTTAGGAGATTGCAAAAATGCAAATCAGGAGCTGCAGTAAGCAAATTACTTTCAATGCAAAGTTATGTTTTTTCACTGTGCCTAAAGCTCTTATCGTTCTTTTCCCCAACCCGTAATCTTGCCTTCATCTCTCGTCTTCTCTCTATCAGTGAACACAAACTAATCTTCGTAATTTTAAAAGGCGTGACACTGACCTCAATATCATTCTGGAAGACCTTTAAAAATAAGCATCACCAAGTTCTTAACTTTGTGTAAGCTTTACACTTTCACCCAGTATCTATAGGCAAGATTTCAGACGACTTTCTTCTTAGCTTTTTTTCCCCTCTGTTTTTTTTTTCCAGAGAAAATTTTGGCATTTCCAAGAAAGCCTCAAAAATTGTGTTAAGGGTTCTGTTTTTAAACTTTTACTAAAATTATGCTGGGCAGGACGATGGCGCAGTAGGTAGGGCTGCCGCCTCTCAACGAACAGGTCGCCGGATCAAATCCCAGCCTTACTGGGTGGAGCTTGCATGTTCTGTCCGTGCATGCGTGGGTTTTCTCCTGGTACTCCAGTTTCCTCCCACAGTCCAAAAACATGCATGTAAGGCTGATTGGTAACTAAATTGTCCCGAGGTGTGAGTGAGAGAGCGAATGGTTGTTTGTCTCGTTTGTCTCTATGTGTCCCTGTGATGGACTGGAGACCTGTCCAGGGTGTCACCCGCCTCTTGCGCACTGATAGCTGAACATGGGCACCAGTGACTTCCACGACCCAAAAAGGAAGAAGCAGGTAAAGATATTGGATGGATGGTGATGCTGATTTGCAACCTGTCCAGGATGTTTAAACCACTTTCTTATTTTTATTGTATTGATTTAATGTTGTTTCAGTGTTTTGACTATGACTGAGAGTTCTGCACAAGAATTCCAATGTGTCGGGAGCGTTGATCTGTGCACAAATGGTAAATAAAGAACTTTGAACTTTGTTCTTTTGTGCACCCTGTCTCTTGCACATTGACTTCTGGTAAAAGTGACCAAGTTATATAAGTTTTATAAGTTTGATACAGTATTTTGTTATGAAGTCCGGAAATACAGGTTAGGTCCAGGGTCCACAGCAGCAGACTCAAGCAAGCACACTAAAAGAGGAATCACAATATTAGGTCACAAGGCTCAGAGAAACACTAGAAGGTTGTGCAGTAGAGGTAATGCTCTAGCATTGGATGAATGATCTTCTCTGTCTTATATACTTCTGGAGCTCATCAGGTGATTGGGTGCAGCTCTGCAGGTAAAATGACCTCTGGTGGAAAAACACTGGAACTGCCACATCGTGATTGTCCTGCATGGTTGAAAATGAACAGTGTACTGTATTTTTCAGACGGCACTTAAAATCCTTTAGTTTTCTCAAAACTCAACAGTGAGCCTTATAATCCGGTGCACCTTATGTATTAATTATGCTTGTGCTTACTGACCTCGAACCGATTTTATGCGGTTATTTTGAATGAGTTGAATAATGTTTGACTTATTTGACTGTTTTTTTCGCTTCATACACCTTAAATCCGGTGCACCTTACGTATGAAAACAGACCTGTTCATTGATATTGCGCCTTCTAGTCTGAAAAATACTGTACATATATATAATTTTAACTCAAATATTTTTAAAAAAGTTTAAAACATTGTCAAATAATGGAATCTATTCAGCAACTAATCAAATAGGTGATGTGCTCTGACTATATTCATGACTGGTGTGTACTTTGCAAATACTGAAACAGTTGTTTTTCTCCAGTTTTGACTCAACAAGAGACACACAAGAAAGTAAAAAAAAAAAAAAAAAGAAAAAAAAAAAAACCTTCAGGTTTAAATGAAAACTGTATACTGATTGGTTGCATTAAAAATAAAACCAACTAGTTTCACAGAGTTGAATTTTCTATAAAGACTTCCCTGCCACACAGTTAGATTTGAAATATGCTGTATCCCCAATTTTGGTAGAAAATGTTTTAAAAAGTTAACTTGGTATTTAATTTATAATGAAGGTTGCACAAAAATGAGAAACATTGTTAACACTTGTGTGGAACATTTCATATATACATATGAATTTCTGTTTCTTTGAGTTGTTTTTTTATTTTATTTTTTTTACAATCAACACACTGAATGAACCAAATCAGTGCTTACACGCTGCAGGTGTTTACAAGCAACAATAACTCGGGAAAATTATGTTTATGCAAATTCATAATTTGCTTTCCATTGCTGAGGGGACAGACGTCATTGCTAATCAGATTTTGTTCACAGGCATGTTTATTTAAAAAAAACAACAACAAAAACAAGCCAAGTCAAAACCAATTTACTGTCACTTATACGACACTTTTAAAATGTAAATTAGATGAAACTGGGCTGTAACTGGAAATATTCAACAATGCTTTAAAATCTCAAAGAACCTTCGAACAACATGCTCTTAACATATGACAAAATATCCTTAGAGGATCATTTTTATGCATCATACTTATGTTAATTAGGAGCTTGTTACCCCCCACCCCAACATGAAATGGAAAGAAGCTAACATCAGCGTAAGTTGGCAGGATCACGATGGTTTAATGGATTAGTGTAATACATAACGTCCTTAGTAAAACACCTAATCTACTTTTAGTCTAAATACTGAAATGAGACAATGAGGCAAACACTAATAGCAGACCCTACAAGGGAAACCCATGAGTCATGCATCGGCCCCATATTTATCATTCAAGACATCTACAGCTGCATGATGAGTCATCACACATTCATTCACATGTATTTAGGGATAATAGCATATGGATTTCAGAGCCAACAGACTTTATCCTCAGTAAACAGTTTTTATGTCGTGCCTAAACAGATGTTATTAAGTGACATTAATAACTAGTCTCACTCAGAGCTGAAAATAACCAGTTTTAGTGTAGAATATTATCTATTTCCTTGTGGTGAGCTAAATAGATCCACCTAACATGTAAAAACATCATATTACAGTAAGTGTGGATACACTGTATTTTGAAAAATAAATTAATTGATGTTGAAACAACTAACACACAGGATCGGAGATTACATACCTGTTATCGAGGTTTAGATCTTTAACAGTTAATGTGATTGTAGTGGATATACCTCCATGTCCATCCTGTCCCAAAGGCCTTCCAATGGACAGAACTTATAATTTCATTAATTTGA
>JARVLU010047442.1:0-15041 GCA_031762415.1 Simpsonichthys santanae
GAAATCCTTCATTTTCTACAGCTGATAGCTGTTGGTCATTAATTACGATGAAGTTTAGCAACTTCTCGGTGAACATTTGAGCTCCGTGGCTTCAGCGGTGTGTTTTTCTTGTTCAATCCGGATGTGGACGCTCTGATTTCGGTCAGCCGCTCTCAGCCTGTCCCTCCACCAAGACAGGGACGTGGTTGGTCTGGTCAGGATGCCTGTGTTTCGGTTCAGCGAGAGTGGCGTCCTGCTGAAACCCCGGAGCTCGAATGTCCAACGTAAAACTAACTTGACTGTGGTTTAATGTGGCGCTATGGATCTGCAGACATTGCACGTTGCTGTCTTGTGGTATTTAGTGTAAAATACTTCCACACAACGGACATGTTACGATGAAAAGTTAGCTACAGTGCTACTGCACATTGTAGTTGGCTGCAAACTATGAAATGGATTTCCTGAATGTGAGGCGAGTCTTGTTACTCTGGGTTCATGAGTCACACCTCCGTTCAGGAAATCCATTCCATAGTTTGAAGCCAACGTGCATCATGGATCGGAAATATCGGCGGCTTGGATCGGAAAATCCGATACGTAAATTATGCTGTATCGGAGGCCGATACCAGATTGGATGGCCCCATCCCTAGTTACTGTAATTATGTCAATCACCTTGAGGATAATAGAATCATCTCTTGCTGTCACTTTACTGACCGGTCATATGAAGACTGATTATTACATAGAGTAAGGATCATGGAACATTTTAATATCATACACAACAACAGTAAAAGAGCAGTGCATAAAATACATTAAAGTTATGGTGAGTGCAAATGATACACATTCCCTTGACAGTCACAAATCAGAGTTAAAGTTTATATATATTGGGCAGCATGCCAGTTTAGTGGTTAGTACGGTTACCTCATAGCAAGAAGGTTGTGGGTTCAATCGTCGGTTTGGACCTGGGATCTTTCTGGGTGGAGTATGCATGTTCTCCTCGTGCTTGTGTGGATTTTCTCTGGGTACTCTGGTTTTCCTCCCACAACCCAAAAACATGCATGTTAGGCTGATTTCAAACCCAAGCCTTCCTTGTAAAAATGTTCTGTGATATTATGGGGGTTGCCAGGTGAAATAAAGATGAAAAAATAAAATAAATAAATAAAAATACAAGGTATTTGCTTGTCCGAGCCATCGCTATAGACCGCTGTATAACAGCTTGTTGACATGTGTATAATATACCGTATGTGTTACTCTTGTTAAATATGCTGTATTCATCAGATATTATCTGATTACACACTCAAAAAACAAGTCACCATTGCTGCCAGAGTCTACTTTACTTGTCATGTCGATTAGTTTAGTTAATTTAACACAAGCTGCCCAAGAGTTTTTAAACCCAAAACACAAAATGTTTTATTGCAATACATAACTCATGAACATAGAGGGAGAAATTAAAAGTTGCAGTGTTTTTTTTCTTCCTCCCAACAGTAAAGTGTGGGAAGGGATAATGAAATGTTATTGAAGTGGGGGAATTTGTGAGTTGATCCAGTCAGTGGATTTTGCTCCAATTGATGGACTCCAGATGAATTTTCTCTGTTTTTTCGTGTTTATTTTAAGATTCAAAGGCTGTATGTGTGTTCTTCTTACAGAGTACAGAGTAATGACTGTTTAAATTTACATTTGAGAAAGAAAAAAGGCTGAATTGATTACATTCTGCTGGTTCATCTGACCGGAGCTAAAATATCAGTGTTTCAATGTGGATAAAATTATGGTAAATCTGCACCCTTATAAATGCAGTGGGAATTAAAAAAAAAAAAAAAAAAAAAGACGTGCTAGAATTCAAATATGTTTTGACCCAGTCCAGTCTGCCTGAGGGTTGTGGAAATACTTTCAGGTGTTTCACAGCAAATTCCCAAACTGATAAGAGCAGCCAAAACACACAGCGAACATATTGCGCCATAGGGAACTCAAGCAGCAGCAGAAACGCATGAAATGATGCACGTGTCAGGTAGATGAATATCATGTTGCTGTGTTTTGAAAAGATATGTAGAAACTTTGATACCACCATTCTGCACGCACTTTAAAAAAAAAAAGGATCAGTTTGCAAGATGGAGGCAGTTTGATGTTTATGTGAGTACCGGTAATAATGCTGGACCGCTGTGTGTCAAACAGAAAGAAATACAGGATGCAGGGATAAAACCCAGACAAAATAAAATATATACAGTTTTCACTCCCATACTGCACAGCTCCGAGGTCAAACACATGGAGAATCCATTCGGCTGTTTGGGTTTTAACTAGAAGATTTCTGGGGAAATTTCAAGAGGCGCCACTGTAGCTACTGCCTGCTGTTCCAACGCACATCAACGTTCTTCTATAAAGTCTAATAATTATAATCATTTAGGACTTACCTCTTAAAAATTTTAAGTCAAAGCCAGGCTCTTGCTTTGAAGCATATTTATGAGATTTCTTAAGAAACTCGCGTGTAAAGATTGAAAAACCACTGAAACCATTTGTTTAAACGCGTGGTTCCCAAGGTTGGGGTCGAACCTCATTTTAGGTTTTGAAATACCAAGTGAGGTTATTTCACAAGAGAGGAGGCCTGATGACATCTATGGAAAGAGATTTGATTTAAAAAATAGTTTTTAATCAGCATATGGAGCCTTAACTGTTAAAGAGACATCAAAACGGCGAATAAAGTATATTATTGAATGAGGCTTTTTAGTAATGTTTGTTGATTTGTGCAATAGTTGTGGTCATAATCTGCAGCTTTGATTTGTGGGTCAGAAGTAAAAAGTTGAGGGAACAACTGATTTAAACTATTACATACATACACACATACATACATACATATACAGGTAGTCCCCGGTTTCCGGCGTCATCGGTTTAAGGCGTTTTGCGTTTACAGCTCTGCCCCCAGTGACGTCATCGCGCCGTTCGTTGCCTTTTTTATGCAGCATTTTATATTTTTTTCGTTTTTTTAGGGTATTTTGTTAGCTAACTGCTTGGAAACACATTAAAACACATTAAAACGGCCGTTCAAAGTTGTTTTACATTGAAAAAACGTGTTTAAAAAGACATTACCGATCGCCGTTTAGTTTCAGTTTCGATTTTGCGGTCAAAAGTCCGCGTTTATGGCCGCCACGGGGAGCAGTTCCGGTTTAAGTCTAAATCGGTTTCCGGCCGGGCCGTAGGAACGGATCTCGGCTGGAAACCGGGGACTATCTGTAGTATAATAAAGCATGAAGTTTATTGTAAATGGTAAATGTACTTCACTTATAAAGCACATTTCTATTTTATCAAGAAACTCAAAACTCTTTATACTACAAAGTACAATCTGTGCTCTCATTTACCCATTCATAGTAATTTTTTTTAATCCGATTTATTGAATATTGGGGTGGTTTGGGGTGGAGAAATGATGTTTCCTAACAGCTGACTGAGTTTTATGATGATTCACTCCATTGTTTTTTAGGGGAACTTTATTAGACAGCCACGACTGTGATTTCGACACAAACTCTTCTTGTTTATCGAAGATTATGTTTACCGCCTAAAATCTTTACGCGTTCATTTTTCTGGGTTTTGTCATGAATCCGACTTCATGGCTGTGTGCTCTGCGGGCTCACATCTCAAAGATGAATACATCTGGTTTCCACAGCAGGTTTTCAGGAACTGACAACTCAGTGATTCCACAAAACTGAGCCGGGTCCCAAGAGATGCGCTCGTTCTTCCACTGCTGCAGTCAATTACAAGCAGAATTACACAAACAAACAAAGAAATTATGCTTTAACGTTGGTTGTTTTTTTTTTTAAGTATACAAACTGACTAGGGTATAAATATAACGTAAATGGGATTAAAAGGAAACTCGGGTGCTAACAATGAGGCAGTCAGCTCACCATTGTTGTCCAGAGGAAAGGAACAAACGTTTGTGTTTTCTCCACCTGAGGATAAAGACAGACGCATCAAACACCCTGATCGCATTTAACAGATGAATTAAACATCTACAACTGAATGCAGCACCAACCACTGCCAGGATGGCGTAAAGAAAAATGTCCAACTCCACCACCGTGGTGTGACTGTGGTCCAGAACGGGCCGGGTCAGTTTATACACACTGTTATCTACAGTCAGGTTCAGGTAATCCAGAACATCCTGGTAACTGCAAACATTACCCGACACCCTGTCTACAGAAAAACATGTCAGAAATATGAATGGTCAGGAAAGAAATGTACAATTTTGTGACTTAGTATCTTAGATTTTCTAATTTTATATAATATACACCAACATTTTTGTTGTACGTGCTGAATACTGTAAATGATGGATGAGGATTCAAATGCAGGACAAAGAAGGCGGGAGTTGTGAAAGAAAACTTTTTTTATGATAATAATCAAACTAGAAGATGTAAGGCAGGAAATGTGGAAATCAAATTAACAAATACAGTATATTTAATATATATACATTTAAAAGAATTGAAAAGAGGGCAAAATCCACACTGAATGACATAAATATCAAACAAATTGATAAACACTTGCTTACTGAAATAAATGTGCTTATCCTTTATTATTATTTTCAGTCATGTTTATTGTTGCAGGATATATCATTTTTAATGAAGATTTCAATATTTTGTTGTCATTTTCCCAACATTTTAAAAATATATACACCATTTGATAATGAAGCTTCAATTTAAAACAATTGCTTTTGTTGTAATAGTAGTAAAATATTAATATTATTGTTGTATTTGTTCAGTTTTAATGATTGATATGATCTTTGGGTACTTTTAGGATTTGTATTTTAAAATCACATTCAGATCATTGTGATTTAAGATTTTTTTTATGTTTACTAATCAATAAGTTTTAACATTGATGCATAAAAATAATAGTAATTAAAAATTTAATAAACACGTTTGCTTATTGCGCTTTTTTTTTTGTTCTGAAGGATTATTCTTCTTAGAAAAATAAATATTTTGGGGGATTTTTTTTATTATTATTTTTATTTTTTTCACCACAAACTAAATAATTTAAACCGTTTTCATTTCCATTTTATTCTTAAAACTTATTTCTTCCTTATACTTGACATTTTTTTTATTCCATAACACAAATTGCAAAATTAGACTTGCAAAACTGTTATAATCCAAGAGGTATGTACCATCACTATTTTCTGCTTTGAAATTGTCCATTAAAAATATAAAGTTCTATTAACCCTGAAAACTTGCAAACTACAACTCCTCTTGATTTCAGTAAAAAAAAGAAACAAATGGAAAACTTTTAATTTGAAAACACCCATGAGCAAATCAGCCATCCAACTTTGAGCGGACTCACCTGCGAGGACGAGCAGCAAGAGAAAACCAACGTGCATCATTTCTTCTGTATGAAGCTGCTGTTCCGGCTGTGCACGGAGAGGAAACTCATTCGCTGCCTGAACTCCCTCCCAAGTGGACAAAAAGTGACAGATGATGATCTCACAGAGGGAGGAGACATGCAGCATGCGCCATAAATCAGGCTTTGGTTTGATTCTCGGAACAGCTTAAAGGTTATTGTTTCAAAAGGAACACATCAAAAATCTAACGGGATTAAATGGCAGGTGGAGGACGTTTTTCCGATCCGAGGTAGACATAATGTGACTTTACAGCTCGTTGTCAACAGGAAGAAGAAGAAAGCAGATTTCACTTGTATGCCTTGTGCACTGTAGAGAGGATGCAACATGTGAAAAGCCGTCAGCAGCAAAAAAAGAAAAATGTGATTAGAGTGAAACTTGATCGCTCTGACGTGGTGAACACAGTCTCCCATTTAAACCCACATCGTTGTCTCCTGTCAGTCTCACAGAGGGCAGCTGGGTATCAGTCGTTTGGGTTGAATGAAAATGTTGAATCTGGATGTAATGACTGATGAGCTGTTTTCCTTGTACCAGCATGCCACCGCTGTCTTCTCACTCCGTTCACTTTTCACTTCCTGGCGTAAAATATTCATGTCATGTTTACTACTTGCCTCAACCACAATCCCACTGTTGCAGAGTTCCCAGCATGCACAGTGAAACCTCTACATGATGTCCAACATGAGCTCTTAAACTTCTCAGCTTTCACAAAATGGCTGTGGCAGAGACCAACAACCCACATTGTTGCTTGTTAATATGCAACTGATAGAATTATGTGTAACAGGCTAAATAAAAAGCACCCAACTCGTCACGTCACTTTAAGCTCAGGTCCTTCACCAGAGACCTGAGGCCTTGAGTGCTTCACCCAGAATCCCAGCTGTTTCTTGGATGGTGCTCCTCTGGACATATATCTCTGAGGTTGTGGGATCTGTTGGTGCCACTGGATGGTCACAGCACCAAGCGCTCCAATGATCACTGGGACTACTGATGCGTTGACTCTCCACAACTTCTGTATTTTCTCTTTCAGCTCTCGGTATGTCTTGAGCTTCTTGAGCTCTTTCTTCCTAATATTATCTGGGATTGCTACATCTATCACCACGGCCTTCTTCCCTTGTTTGTCGGCCACCACGATGTCCGGTTGGTTAGCCATCACCTGTTTGTCTGTATCAGACCCACAGTAGCTTAGCCTTTCCATTCCCCACCACCCTTGGTGGCATCTCCCATTTTGACTGTAGGACCTCCAGTCCAGACTCGGCATGGATATTCCTGTATAGTATTTCAGCCACTTGGGTTCCATGTATGATTTGCCTGCCTAAATCTTACATGCTTTTATGTGACGATGACGAAGACGATGGGTCCCCACTATCCTTCCAGTTTTTAATAATGCGTTGGACAGTTCTTAACCCAATTTTATAAGTTTCTATAATCACTTAGACATTTTCTCTGCTTGATGCCAATGATTTGATTCTTCTCAAACAGACTGACATATTTTCCACGACCACGCGATGTGTCTTTTAACATGGTTGTTTAATAAATGAGAAGCAACTCTTCTTCTTCTTCTCGTGTTGTTTTATGGCGGTTGGCAGACCAGCGTAAGGTGCATTACCGCCACCTACTGGGCTGGAGTGTGGACAGGAGATAAAATAAAATAAATAAATAAATAAATAAATACCCTAAGGCTTTACAAGGAGAGTAAGACCTCAACTAAATTTTCTCCAGTAGGCCAGTATTCTTCATGAGAAGCAACTCATTGCACCAGTTGGGGTTAAATAACTTGTTGCAGCTGAAAGATAATCATCCATGCAGTAATTCTCCAATAGGAAGGCTTGTACATATTTACTTAATTAAATCCAGGTGGAGACTTTATTTATTTATTTATTTATTTATTTATTTATTTATTTATTTATTTATTTATTTATTTATTTATTTGGCCAGGCAGTGCATTTTCTTTTATTTATGTAAATAATTCTGTTAACTTAAAATTTAAATAATATTTTTACATTCAGCAAAATCAAATGGACTTTGCAGAGATATTTGTAAGTGCGCACAATCAATAAAGCTTTTATCTTGCAGATTATTTTTTTATGGTAAGATTTTTCTAAACTGAAAGTTCTAACAAAAATAATGAAATAAAGTAAAATCAATACTTTCTTTAAGGTGTGCGTTAGTTTATTAAACAAATATTTACACAAAACAGGCAACTTCTGTACTTTTCAAGCAAAAGAAATCACCAGAAAGTTTACATTTCATGCAGTGATCATTAAAAGTTATAAATTTACAAGCTTGGATTTATCCACCTTTGGTCTCTGCGTTTTCACAAGTCAAAAATGACAAGAAATTTTTCAAAAATGCAAAACAAAATCAGTTTTTTAAAGCGCACAGCCATTTTCCACGTTAACAAAGTCAGCAGTGCTGAACTGCATGAACAAACACTCTGAATGTTGCTGTGGCTCTAATTTACCAACTAGAATAAATTATTTTACATTCCTAAGAGTTCCATTCTCTAAAGATGAAGGATAAAAAGAGCAACACAGTGATGATGTAGAAAATGAAAAAAACTCGGTTGATTCTCTTCGCCCAGTACACGGGCTTCACGCTGTCCTTTCTGCAGCCCAGATGGAGATGAACGGTTTTCTGCAGCTTCTTCAGCTCGTCCAGGATCAGCAGCAGCACAGGAGACTCTCCCGCCTGAAGGCTGCTCACCTGCACACAGACAGACTCTTACTGTTCTGTTTGACTCAGCTTGATCAGTGAGTAAAATAATCCATCTCGTCTGCAGGTTTGTAAATTGCACGCAAAATCTTATTTTAAGCGGAGCTGCATAAATTCAAAAGTGAGGTTTCTTTAAACAGTAAGGGGTTTGTGATTCAAACTGCATGAACAGGAACTGCTGTGTGTAAAACTTTGGCCTCTTAAGTAAACTTATAAATAACTTTCAGTGAAAGTAGTACATTTGCTGCTCTAATTTGAAAATGTGACGCTGTACCTCTGCAACGGGCAGGAGCTTGTGCTGCTTCTCTGAAACTCTGCAGACGCAGAAGCAGCCATTTTGATTTTTATCTTCTAAAAGGAACACAAAACACTTATTATGGTTTTGTAGATGAGGCAAATAAACATTCATGAATAAAAAAAATGCATCTTCACTATGTAAGAAAAGGTGGATGAAGTTTGAAGTGTCAGGTTTAGCATTTTGACTGTGGTCATCTTGGTTACCGTATTTTTTGGACGATAAGGCGCACTAGATTATAAGGTGCAATATTATTATTATTATTATTATTATTATTATTATTATTATGTTTTTTTTAATAATAAGAAATACAATCACAAATAAAATGAAAGGCAGCAGAAAGAAGAAAAAAATCTTATATTGTCTGCCCCTTTTTAGCAAAAAAATTCAAACAATAAGAATCTTCAAATAACAAAAACAAAATAAATAACTAAAAAAGCTAAATCTGGTCCTCTGGACATTCAAAAAAACAAAACAAAACAATTTACCAAGTCATTAACATATAAAATAAATAACTTTGGTCCAAGTACAGAACCTTGAGGAACTCCACATGTGATATTACAGAGGACATATATAAATGAACGGGTCTGTTTTCATACATAAAGCACAGCAGATTATAAGGCGCATTAAGCGAAACAAAACAGTCAGATAAGTCAAACTTAATTGAACTCATTCACAATAACCACATAAAGATCGGTTCAGGTTCAGTAAATACAACCAGAATTAATACATAAGGCACACCGCATTATAAAACTCTGTGGATTTTTGAGAAAATTAAAGGATTATGTGCCTTATAGTCTGAAAAATATGATGTTTAAATGTGAAATCATGATTTTAAAAATAGCTTGTCAATCATTATGCAACCCCAATCATATGCATACTCATCTCATTTTATCATCTGTTTCTATAATGTATAATTTACTTAAGGTGAAGCAAAAGATTTAAAGAATGAACGTAGTTAAAAATTTAAGAGTGACTTTTTAAATATATTGTCTTTAACTAAATATTACTGCTACAAATTGACAAGTAGAGTCAATTCTCCATAAACTGATTAAAACTTATTTAAATTAGCAACAAAACCAAAAAAAGGGTGCTGTACATGCTGCTGGCCTTTATAAAATAAAATAAAACATGTTTAATTTATTCTTGCATTGGTTTCATTTTTAAAAACAAAAAATAATTACATAATGAACATGCGCACTTGTATTTACGTCTTGTCATGCACCTGCCTTCCCCCGCATATGTCTTTATTTATTAAAAATAAAAAAGTCAACCTTTAAAGAAAATTTAAGTATTAAATGATTAAAATTTCCAAATGTAACAAAAAGTTCAGTTTGTTGAGCAGACCTGATCAAGCCCAAACACCCTGTACAAAACAAATGTGAAAAGACTAACAGAAAAATGTGTGCTTCTTTTTTATTTTCTATTGTAATGTACTTCTCACCTGTATTAAAGTTTTCAGTCTCAACATGTTCACATCTGTCCTCATGTTTGTCCTGCAGTTTAAACTCCATCAGATAAGTCACCAGGATTGTCTCCAGCAAACTGAGCAGCATCAAAGCAAAAATCACAATGCAGTAGGTTGCTGAAAGGTGGAAAAGTCCAGTTAGAACCCTCAGAATCTCGAGTCAAATGAACGTTTAGGTCAGACGCCGCAGTACCTATGAGGGGAGTCTTGTTGGACATGGCGGGCAGGATGTCGTTCAGGATGAGCAGCAGGACAGAGATGGCCAGCAGCACCGTGACTTTGAAACTCAGCTTCTCCCCCCGATGGTCAGCGATGAAGAAAGAGGCGAGATCCAGAGTCAGGAAAAACAGAATGGGCAGCAGGAAATTGATGACGTGGAGGAGAGGTCTTCTTTTCATGTTGACCTGGTTAAATAGATCCAGAGATCAGGCCTGATCGATCACATGATATTGTTATCATGCTTAACTTGACGGAACAACCCTTAACAGCACAAGGTGCATTCACATTGTATTTGCTCACTCTCCTGTGGTGCCCCTGGGGTGTAAATGAACAATATTAAAAAAAAAAAAAAAAAAAAAAAAATACAGAATTAAATTTTTTTAATGCAACAAAACAACAAAAACGCAACATTTGAAAATAAAATAAAATAAAATAAAAAATAACGGATTTACAATTGAAAAAAACTGAATTACATTAAGCCAAACCAGAAGTGGTGGGGGAGTTTTTTTGTTTGTATTTTATTTTTTTACTTTATTAACAACATAAAACAGAACAACAAAGCAATGTACAGACACTAGAGAAGTACAGTTAGCTGGCTAGCCTTTAGCTTGTACAAATGGAGAGCTATGTTTTGTTCAAGTTTAAAGAAGATTTGACGCTGGAAAAACTTGGCAGGATCTTCAAGGTAAAAAAGTTTTGTTGACATACATTTTAGTTTTACTGGGGCGGCATTAATAATACCTAGCCTGCTAACTGTAACTGTTGTGTGTGTACCATACATGGCTCTATTCTATTTTATGTTGTTAAACTTTTTTTTTAATACACACACACAAAAAAAATATCTACACTACTGGTTTGATTTAATGTAATTCAGTTTTTTCAAATGCGAATCCGGCCACTTCCACTTTGGCTACTTCTGCTTTGACTTCGTGTTATTCAGTTTTCTCAAATGTAATTCTGTTTTTTCAAATGCAAGTCTGGCCATTTCCGCTTCGGCCACTTCTGCTTTGGCCACTTTGCTTTGGCTTAGTGTTATTCCATTGTGGGTTTTTTTTTTTTTTTTTTTTTGGTTTGTTTGTTTGTTTTTTTCAAATTTAATTCCATTTTTTCAAATTTGATTCTGGCCATTTCTTCTTTGTCTTAGTGTTATTCAGATTTTTTAAATTTAATTCCGTTTTTCAAATGTTGTGTTTTTTTTTTTTTTTTCAAATGTTGTTCATTTACACCTCAAGGCCACCATCTCCAGAAGGAAACCAACCCAGTGTTGTATGGCTTTGATTCAGGTGTTTTTATAACCATCAGTTTGCAATAAGGATTACACACAGCAAAGAAGCTGATATATATGAAGGATGTGGGCACTGTTCTTCCAGAGATTTACAAAGTTACAAGCAGGATCTCACTTGGGCTCATAAAAGACCAAATTTAAAAAAGGAAATAATTGTTAACGGACAAAAAGCAGGGATCATAATGCACAAAGAAAGCATACAGTTTGCTGAAGCATGCTTTTTATGCTTATACCGGTGATTATTGAGGTCACAAGTCTTTACCAGTTTTATTTTGCATGTCAGAATCTTCAAAGTTTCCAGATCAAAACTCAAAAAGCAAAGATCCAGATACACACAAGCTCACCGTTATTTTAACAGTGATAGTTCTCTTCTTTTTCTGTGAACGCGTTGTTGATCAATCAGCATTTCCCCCTCCCCTACCCAAGGACATCTGTGGACCTGTATCAGAGCTGAGCCGGCTGATAGACTTTGTGCCATCTTATAACACCATAAATGGCCTTTTCCAGGACAGGGAGGTTTAAAAAACACTTAACTTTGGCTAAAAGACATAATTGAAAAAAGCTGGTTTTAACTACAGAGGCTATTTGTTCATCAAACTTTAAATCCACGTAAAAACCACGCCCAAGTTTTAGACTGTAACTATGTCAGCGCGCCAAAAGTATGGAGAGTGTACCGTGTACGTGATCTGTTCCCAGCTCTTCTTTTCAAAGCTGAGATTGGAGGTGCTGATGGAAAGCTGCAGGAACTCCCAGTCTCCCTGCGACTTCATCACCTCGTGTGAAAACTGCGTGGCCCGAGAAGAGTTGGAGAAAGGAACGAGACGCATTTCTTTTACTGTCGAGAGAGAAAAGAGAGAGCTGAGGGTGCAGAGCGGTACAGCAACACGATGAGCCATGCAACTAAAACGCACCGCAGTGCACTGCAGAGGTGACGGTGATGGTGCACTTCTGAGTGTCAAAGGGGAACTTGTGGACGTCCATCTTGCAGGTGCTCACCACCCGCTTGTCCTCTCCAAAGTAAACTGTCCCATCGTGAGACAACAGCATGTTTAGATTCTGAGGGGAGTCGTCCTTCTGTATCCTGAAACACATGTTGCGCATCGAACCAACACAGCAGAGGCAAGATGTTCAGCAGTCGTGTCTCCGAGGAACCGTGAGTATGTTTACTCATACTTATCCTGAAAAGACTTAAAAAAAAACTGTTGTGTATACTTTAATAAAGGTGAGCACACAGTAAAGTCATGGATCTGGTAAACAGATGTATAGACTGAGCAAAGATAAAACAATAACTCAACAATCTTCTTAGTCTCTGATGTTAAATCCGTTAAAAGTGGCTGTTTTATAATTATTCAATGTATTTTATCTTTAGCTGCAATTCTCTAAATGACTAGAATCATTTACATTTCAATTCAGTTTATCTATATAGCACCAAGTCACAATAGTCCACATCTCAGGGCACTGAACAGAAACATTCATTTATATAAAAGCAAGTTAAAAACATTATTTATCTGAGGAACCGACTGCTTTGAGTTTAACTTCATCTCAGACTCTCAGCTTGAGCAAGCATGAAGGCGACAGTGGAAAGGAAAAACTCCTCATGAGGAAGAAACTTCCAGCAGAACCAGGCTCGGTGCAAGCGGCCACCTGCTTCGATCGGTTGGGTTTAAGAAGAACAGGAAGGAGGAACAGATACACAATGGCAGGTCGAGAATCACAATTTAAGATAGGAATTATATCAAATGAAAACTATTAATTTGCAGCAATTCATTTTAAGAAACGAGGTCAGTTTTGTCCTCCAGTAAGTCTATAGCAGCATAACAAGCCAAGTCTAGGGTTTATCTAAAAAGTAAAGTCTTCAGCCCTGTCTTAAAACTGGACAATGTGTCAGCCTCACGGACAGAAACTGGAAGTTGACTCCACAAGAGAGGAGCCTGAGAACTGAAAGATCTTCCTCCAATTCTGCTCTTGGAAACTCTAGGGACTCTGAGTAAGCCTGCAGTCTGAGAGCAAAGTGCTCTGTTATGGAACAATATGATCTCGAATATAAGATGGAGCTAGGTTGTTGAGGGCTTTGTAGGTTAGAAGTAAGATCCTTACAGGATGTAAGGTATCAGGTCCTGAAGAAAACTTTCATCCCTCCATGTCTTTTCAGAGTCATCCTATATGTGTTTAAGTCAAAAACACCCACAGATGGTTTACAGAAAAACAGCCTAAAGATAATGCAAACATTTCTAACACCTCAGCTCAGCAGGAAGCAACTTTCTTGGCTCCAACAGAAGTCAAGTTGTGCAGAAATCATGGCTTTAAAAGAAAGTTGCTTCATGTTTGTTCTTGTGCATTGCAGGTTAGAAAGGTGGGGTAATTATATTGCAACATGTGGTTCTATGGTAAGACAGGTGTAAGGTGGGAAAAGCTGATACATAATCAAATGAGATGTTACGGTCTGAATCACTAATCAGTACAAATGCAAGCTGATTGATGAGAATTTTAATAGAAAGATGTGCAGATTATTTTAATGTTTTCATGCATCCTCAGTGAAATGGTTTCATCAGGTGTTTGTTGCAGGCTCACATCTCGTAGATGAAGAGGTCTGGTTTCCACAGCAGGTTTTCAGGAATTGCAATCTGAGTGATTCCACAAAACTGAGCCGGGTCCCAAGAGATGCGTTCGTTCTTCCACTGCTGTGGTAAAAATACAAAAGTGACTGAAAATATGACAACAGCTGTAAAGCGGATACTCGGTCGTATGAAAAAAATATCATGAAAAGGAACAAGGTCAACTTGACAGAGGCAGCTCACCATTGTAACCCAGATGAAAGGAACAAACGTTTGAGTTTTCTCCACCTGAGAATAAGAAGAAACGCATCAGACAACCTGATCACATTTTTCTGATTAAAAAAGCCTCTGTGATTTGATGCAGCACCAACCACTGCCAGGATGGCAAACAGGATAATGTCCAACTCCACCACCGTGGTGTGAGTGTGGTCCAGAACGGGCCGGGTCACTTTATACACACTGTTATCTACAGTCAGGTTCAGGTAATCCAGAACATCCTGGTAACTGCAAACATTTCCCGACACCCTGTCTACAGAAAAACAATAATTAAAGTGTCACATTTTATACCCAGCTGCAATATATACTTCCTCTGACTTGGTGTCAATTTACTTTATATATTTATTTGTTTATTTAAAAACATTCAAATTAAAAATAAATGCAGCAGTTTTACTTCAAACAAAGACCATATTTGAAACTGAGTAAAAGTTAAGATTACCATACATTTACCATACCATAAAAACCGCCTGCAGCTGCTGCTACTTGCATTTTTTTTTCCTTCTCCCCACAAATCAGTCATCACCATAATGCATACAACAGCATCATGGCGCCCCGTTTCACAGTTTTCAGGGGCAGTTTGAATGATTAAAATTGTACGAAGTAGCGAGGAGTTACGGTAATTTGAAATACGCAAGCGCTGCGGTGTGACCCCTGTGGTAGTAGATTAAGGAAAAGTTAAACTGACTGCCATAATGTCGAGTAAACAAATAATTGTTTTTAAATGTTGTTCTTGTTAAATTTCGAAGAATTGCAACATTGAGTCCTCCCGTGCGCACTCGCTTCACTCGTGCAGGTGGAGGAACACTGGAGAGCTAGCGGCTCTGGCTGTGATGGATGGATGGATGGATGGATGGATGGATGGATGGATGGATGGATGGATGGATGGATGGATGGATGGATGG
>JARVLU010047494.1:0-14991 GCA_031762415.1 Simpsonichthys santanae
ATATATATTTTTTTTTTTTATTTATTTATCTTTTTTTTATTATTATTATTTTTTTTTTTTTATTGTTTGACACATTTATACAAGCAAATTCAGTCCATTGATTACAATCAAAGTTCATGTTCAATAATCCAGATAAGTTAAGTCAGGTCATCTGGATGGTTTCTTTTTATTTTATTTTATTTATTTATTTATTTATTTATTTTTTTTGGGATGAAACATTTTGTCCTTCATCCAAAGAACTTTGTCAGACACGGAGCCACAACAAACTCAGTCCCACAAGCAACACACTCATTAATGGGTGTTAAAAGCCTGCTTTTACTTTTGAAATTCCAACAGGATGTTGGCTTGAAACACAGCAGTGAAGGAGGCTACCAATGGGACAGATCTGGTTGGAAGGCTGTGTGACTGACGAAGTCCTCTGGATGGGTGATGAATCGTTTCTCACTTAAAGAAACTGGTCCAGATGACACAATTTAAACTTTTTGTTGTTGGATGATTGAGCAACACTTTTTCTCACATAGTCGGCCACCCAGTTTAATAATAATAACCTTTATTTAACCAGGTTTGTCCCATTGAGATCAAAAGAGCTCTTTTACAAGAGAGACCTGGCCAAGACTGACAGCATACAGAGAGAGGGGCAAAAAACACTCATTAAAAAACACTCACTTACAACACATAGGCACGATAAACATATAGAGCGTTTGCGGGTGATAGGATGGTTTCTGGTCTTTCTGGTGCTGCATGTGGGACTGAGTTTGCTGTGGCTCCTCGGACTGATGAAGTCCTATGGAAGAAGGACAACACGTCTCAACAAAAAAATTAAATTAAATTTAATTTAAAAAAATAATAATAATTTGTCCAGATGACCTGACTGAGCTTTGTTCCACTGATTAAGGGTAACCAGAAAAGTTAATGATGTTTTGTGTTTGTTAGTCACACTGCTTGTTTTTTAGACGGTTTTATGTCATGGTTTCTGGTGGTGTTGATGAAAAACAAGCTTTTGCCTTAAATTGTCACTTTAAACATGAACTCTGGACCAAATTTCAACAGTTTTAACAATGAACTTGTAATTGTTGCCAGATTTATATGCAGTATACTGTATATTAGTATTTACATGCCACAAACCCCTTCTGGTGTGCAGTAAGTTGGTAAATAGTTTGTCTCACTTCCACAGAAGCTGTTTCGAACGTGACACTCAACACAAACCAAACGGACCTGACTGAGTTCAGGAGTTCAGCACTCATGCAGTGCTCGGTCTCGTCTGGATCTTCTCTCTCCTTCCTCTGGATGAACAGTAGCTTTCCAGTTACAACCAGCAGCAGAGTTCAGATCACTAATGGAAACTCCACTCTCGCGATCACCAACGTGACCCGCTATGACTCCGGACCGTTCAGCTGTTATGCATTTAATCCCGTCAGTAATGGGACCAGTAATCCAGTAAACTTCACCATCAGCTGTGAGTCAGACAGTTTTACCTGCACAGTCACTGGGCTACACCACAAAGTCTTAACATGCAGTTTAAACTCATTTTGCTTGCATCGATTTCTGTAATCCTCTCAGATGGTCCAGATAACATGGCTCTAACAGTGAACGGGTCGAGCGGGACTTCCTTCCCAGTTGGATCCAATCTGACCTTGGTGTGCTCAGCAAACTCCAGCCCCCCAGCTCAGCTTCAGTGGGCCTTTAGAGGGAATCTCATGAACTCAACAGGAACCATGTTGGAGCTGTTCCAAGTCACACAGGACCAAAGTGGTCCATACACCTGCCTGGCATCCAATAACCTCACCAACGTGAACAGCAGTATAACCAAAGACATTACAATATCAAGTAAGGATTTTTTTTGTTTGTTTTATTAAATAAAATTAAATTTGATCCATTTGTCGCAAGCTTCATCCTTTTGTTTTTACAGAGTCCGAACAGCAGGTGATGAATGTGCTGCTCATTCTTCTAACGACCGGATTCATTTTATCATTACCAGGTAATTAACAAAGACAGTTATCTTTACTTTAAACTTCTCAATAACAAATAAAACTGTTTCCTTAACACTGAGGATCAGATTGTTCACATTTTTGTTGATTAATAAAATGTGATTGTTACACACTGTGAGTACGTTTTGAACTATTATTCAAGTACAACTCCAAATCTGATCAATCTTGTTCTTGAAAGTGTCTTTATTGCTTTTTTTTTTTTATCCACAAGACACAATGTACAGTATAGAGTCTGTGAATATTAACATTTTTTTCTAAGTCTTAATAAAATAAAATGAAAAACTTTTTTTTTTTTTTTCTTTTTCAGATTAATTTGGCTCATTCAGCTCCTGGATGACTTTGCAGCAGTGAAGAAATCCGGCTCTCAATATTTAATTTGTTAATATGTAATCAATGAGATTTTTCATTTGGGGTGAATCTGTGATTTTTGAAGATTGGAATTGATGCGTTATAAAAAGGAAAAATAAGAATAAAATGTTTGGACAAATCAATAAATCAAGGTGATACAAACCAGCGGCGTGTTGGTGCAGTGGTTAGAGCTGTTGCCTCACAAGGAGAAGGCTGCAGGTTTGCCTCCCTGCCTTTCTGTGTGGAGTTTGCAAGTTTTCCCCGTGCAGTTTTGCAACCACTAGGGAGTCCCTCTATGTTTGTGGCTTCACCTTCTGGATTCTAGTCCTATGTATAGTAATAATAAATGTCGCTCTAAAAGCCTTTTCGAATTTAAGAATTTGTCATTACTTTTCATTACTTTTCAGTTTTTTTGTACTTGTTTGAAATATGTACGGTATGTCTAACTTTTTCAAATTTCTAAAACATGCTACACATAAGTGACACTGAGAGTATTTTGCTTATTAATTTAAAGATGAATTTTTCCTATAGAGCCCTGAGTAATTTATTTTTATTTGCTAATTTATTGGAATGAGCAAGGGACAAAAGAAAAATTAAAGAAAAAGTCAAATGCTACCAAGTATTGTGACGCATATGACAAAACTCTTTTTCCAAACATCGGTGATACCAGCTGTGCATGTCATTTACATTCATCATTTACATTCATGGCAGCAACCTACTCTTGTACATACCCTTGTAATGAAGATAAACTATTCTCAATAAAGTCATCTGTTTAGATGGTAGTCAAATGGAAACAATTGTCTGTGTTTTTCTTAGAAAATATGACATCACCCAGCCTTTGTGGTTACAGTAAACAGCTTAGGAGAAAGAACGTGTCCATTACGGTACAGAGAGAAACTAAAGATAAATCCGGTTTGACCATTTTTTTATTTGTTGAAGTCACTTTCAAATAACCCAAACTGTACAAAGTATACAAATTATTTAGTTAATTTCTTAAATTGTTTGTACATAAATGTGTATTTGTTATCACACAGTTTAATTTGACCACTTCAATACACTATTTTTTATAATCCTTTGGAGATTAGCAAGTTTCGTGAAGAGCTTGATGTACAACAATGGCATTATTTTCCTTTGTGGTACATTAAGCTCCAAATGATCTCCAAATTCAAGAGGTGCAGTGTTCTGGTCAGCTATCAGTTAAAGAAATATGGACTAAAATTTACAGTAAATGGACACTCCTGGTAGTTCCAGTAAGACCTTGGTACATCAGGGCAAAACAAGGTGTGGCAGCATGTGATGGTGATGGAAGTCGGAACAACTATTGCATCAAAAGAACTGAGAGCTGCAGAGCAAACATTTGCTCAATGGAAAGAAGGATCAGACAACATCTCCAGGATTGGTTTTTATAGCACTAGCCTGGTCCATTTGGTTGCTGAAGTTCTCATAGGAAACAAGAGTGAGGCAGAATGACGTCTTCAACAGCTTTTCTCCTAATTCTGACCACAGTAATGTCTGCAGGTAAAGTTGGACGATCTTTTAATTTGGATTTGTTTGCACTAATTACACTCAACTCTATGTTCATTGACATTTTTTGCTGATTTGAAAATCAAACATTAAAGAATTTAGTGGTTTAAAAATACTTTTGTAGAAAATAGTTGATTTTTATTCAATTATTAAATGTTTAACACATCAAACTTGCATGTTCATTACAGTAATTCTATGAATACAGTACTTTGCTAATCCTGCTAACACCTCGGGGTTATTTGTATTCTCACTTTTCACTTCCTGTCTGTTTTCAGGTCTTGTTCACAGCCTAAGAATATATACTCCAACAAACCCTGCACGAGTGGGCAGCAACTTGACCATTTTCACTGATGTTAGTGTCACAATGGGTGTCTGGTTATTCAACAACGATATCATTGTGTTCATTTTCCCGGGAGGTCAAGTCATAAATGATGCGCATAAGGACAGAATATTATATAATTCATCTACGTCATCTCTGACTATAATTTCAGCCACACTGGAAAACTCTGGAAAGTACACATTACAACAAATAAATGTTTTTAATGCAAAGTTAGACATCTCAATCCAAGGTAAGAGCTCTCATACAAGTCCTGTTTGTTCACAAACATATAATAAATGAAATAATGTTTTTTTTTTTTTTTTTTTTTTTTTTTTATATATATATATATACAGTATACAATTAGATGAACACTTGATTTTGATACTGTGTTGCAGTATATTAAACATATGAACAAATGGCCTTTCTGTTTTGGGTCGCTGCAAATAAGTGATCTGCAAGGCAATGCTATTAATCGCTTAGCCTTAATAATAGCTGCAATGTTTGTTTATTATTTTGACTTCATCAGCTAGAAAGTGAAATCAGCTTAATTCAAGTCCTGATTGGCTTTAACAAGTTTATCTCAACTATGAACAGTTGTTTAAAAAAAAAAAAAAAAATTCTTGTTTGCTCTTCTCACTTGTCATACTTTATATATACTGTACTGTATATATATAAAACACTTTCTAATAAATATGCATGAACATTTTGACCCATAAGAATTTTTGCATTGACTCAGACTACAAATCAAAATACTGTACTTTAAAAAAACAGCCCAGTTTCAAAGTTCAAGGTTCAAGGTTCAAAGTTCAAGGTTCAATGTTCATTATTGTCATTCGCACTACATTTGTTACATGAGGTGGAACAAAATTGTGTACTCAAGGTACGCCCCAAAATAGCTAAAATATAAAGTATTAAAAGAAACAGTTTATAAGGATCTAAGATATACACTAAACACTAATAATGTAAAATAATACAGTATATTAAACAGCAGCCCGAACATGAGTCTGCAGTCATCTGTAGTTTGAGGTACAGTCCTGAAAAAAGATTACAACAATGAAATTTACATGTTAAGTTTCCATTGAAATACACAATAACTAACAATAGCTTGTGACTTGTTCTCCTTGCAGTGCCTATTGCAAATGTAACTCTGTCGGCTAGGAAAATCGATCTGATCGAATATAATGACACGGCAGTCCTCACGTGTTCTGTGTCCACTGGCTCTTCTTTATCCTATACCTGGTTGGATGGGAACTCAATAATCGTTGATGGTGGAAATGTGCAGTTCAGCAATCAAAACGCGACTCTTACCATATCCATGGTGACCAGCTATAATCAGGGCCCATACAGGTGCAATGTGTCCAATGGAATTGGATATGAAGTTAGTGCTCCTCTACTGTTGAACATCAGTTGTAAGTTTTAATCAAAATTGAATGTGCGTATGGGTATTTGTTTAAAAAAGTGCAACAATAACACCATATCGTCCTCTTCTTTTACCAGATGGTCCAAATAACACCACAGTGACAGTGAATCCTATGAAGACCATCTACAAAACAGGATCTAACATCTCGCTGTTGTGCTCCACCAAGTCCAACCCTTCACCGACAATCCACTGGCTGTTTAATGACACCTATCTGAACCAGTTTGGTCCACAGCTTACCTTACAGAACATCAGTGCAAGCAACTTGGGAAATTACAAATGTATGGTTTACAACGCCGTCACACTGAGGTCCAGCAGTGCAAGTAGAGTGATTCAAATTATGGGTAAGAGGCATTTGTTAATTTGTTTAGTCACGTTTATTTGTTTGTTTAGTCACATTTGTCACACTGAGAGTGCTTACTTTGTGAAATAGTGCTGTACATATGAATACAGTATAAGAGAAAGTGAATTCAGTATTCAGTTTGCTTAAAATAACAACTACGATATTTATTCTTGCAAAGCTAAAGCAACTTTAGTGAAGCAGTCAGTATGTTTTGCAATTTTTTATGCATTAAACAACACATACAATAGTTGTTTGTAAGTTTTAGAGTTGCTGCTATTTGAAACTTAGCATCTTGTGTAAGAGACCACAGGGTGTTCTCTGTTTTTTGACTTTCTGTTGAGGTAATTTAGCAAAAGCTTGCACTTAACTCTGTTTATTGAACGAATCATTACTTTTGTTACTTATTATAAGAGTAAACATGGATAGTGGTCAGTTTATTGCTGAAAGGATCTAAATGCATGCCTGGAAGAGGCGGTTTCAGGCTATCAGAAAGAACAACAAAACAGAAGAATAAAAAAAAAATGGAAAAAAAAAAAAAAAAAACATTGTTCATTATTATAAAATGGTCAAATGTTATTAGATAAGCAAAAATATCAAAACACTGAAAAACTAAAAAGATACCAAACCAAGTGTTTCCAAAAATAACAAAAAATTTACACTAGAATTTAATATTTTTTGCAAAATGTGCCATATTCTTTAAACCTTTCCTATTCATTTTTGTCCCCCCTACTAGATCCTCTCACAACAGTTGCTGTGATACAAACTGGTGGCCCAGCAGCTCTTCATGAACCATTCACTCTAATGTGTGAAGTACCTGAACCTGCTGACACTATTTTGTGGTGGAAGGATGATCAACCCATTTTTGCTGACAACACAACAATCTTTGACGTGACCAACAAAACACTCACTTTCAGTTCAGCCCAACTTTCTGACAACGGAAACTATCAGTGCCAGGCTTTCAATGCTGTGAGCAACGTGACCAGTAGCCCCTACAAACTTCAAGTTAATTGTAAGAGCTTGATGTCTTCTCGGTTTTATTCACAAAAGTAGGGTTAAATGAGACGTTTTCAAATGTGGCTCTATCTTGCTGCTAAATCACAAATTAGTTAGAACTCAATATCTGAGACAGATTGATCTAAGAATTCTTGATTAGTAAATTAACTAAACATTTGGAAAGGTATGTAGCCATGTTTTACGTGACAGTATTCAAAGGCTGTATTCATGTTTTCAGATGGACCAGACATGATCACCATCGTGGGACCAAATGTGGTGAAAGCAGGAGACAATATTACACTCAGCTGTCATGCAGAATCGGTACCACCAAGCCTCTATAGATGGTACTTCAAGGGGTCTATAGTCTCCAACATGTCTGACTACGTCACACCTCCTCTATCTAAAGACATGAGTGGGAAATACATCTGCATGGCATTCAATACCATCATCAACAAAAACAGCACTGACTCCATAATGCTTACTGTTGTTGGTAAGAATGAAATAGATACAGTATTCTTGTCCCCAACATAGTTGTTGTACAACAATGTAAGGCGTTTTATAAAAGACCATTTTAACTGGTGTGGGGTTTGCTTTGTTTTCAGAGCCAATTAAATATGTTCAAATTGAGGCACAGGCAAATGATGCGATTGAAGGAGATTCGTATGTGTTAACATGCAATGTAACGGGAACGGTTGATCGTATTTATTGGATGAAAAATGGTGAACCACTTCAGGCAGACAACAGAACTGTTTTCGAGATGAATAACCAAACAGTCATGTTCACGACTGTGGAACGTTCTGATGCCCAACACTACCAGTGCATGGCTGTTAATGTTTTTGGAAACATGACCAGTGATTATTACTGGCTCCTGGTCATCTGTAAGTAAAATTGGTTCTGTGCTATCAAATACCGACAGTTTGTGCACTATTGTGAAGATAAAATAGATGATTTATATTTATGTCCATGTTTTTAGATGGACCAGAGACACCAACCATTTGGGGACCAAATGCGGTCATGAGAGGAAGCAATGCCACACTCAGTTGTCAGGCAGCCTCAGTCCCTCCAAGCACCTTCAAGTGGTATTTCAATGGATCTATGGTCTCCAATATGTCTGAGTATATCACACCTCCTTTAACCAACGACATGAGCTGGGAGTACATCTGCACGGCCTTCAACTACATCACTGGCCAAAATAGCACTGCCTCTGTAATACTTACAGTTATTGGTGAGATTTAAATGAATACATTTAAATTTATGCCATTTTTCCCCTTTACAAAAGATCAGTTAGAGATTTAACTAATAACTGAATTGTTGCTGTGTTTTCAGATCCAATTGAACATATACAAATACAAGCTGCTATGGATTCTTCCATTGAAGGTGGTTCACATGAATTAACATGCAATGTAATAGGAACTGTTGAATATATTAATTGGATGATCAATGGTGAACCACTTTATGCCGACAACAGTACGGATTTCTCCATGGATAATAAGACTGTCATGTTCAACCCTCTGGCCCAGTCTCATAGTGGGGACTATCACTGCATGGCAGTCAATGCTTTAGAGCGCATGGTCAGCTCTGCTTACAGTCTCCTTGTCTATTGTAAGTATAATATACAAAGTCTTTATGCTGCAAACAACAAACTTTTATTTGATATACAGTTTTATAAAAAATTTTAAAATATTTTACATCAACTGGCAGTAAATCGAAATAGTGTTTACAGCTATTCTAACAATGTTAAGTCAGGTCATCTTGATGGATCTTCATTGCTGAGAAGAGTCAACAATGAAGAATCTGTCCAAATGACCTGATTTAACCTTGTTAGATTTTTCTACCTGGATTATTGAGCATGCATCAGGACATTGAGTTATTCTTAATGTGCAACTGAAAACTGTTTATTAAAAAGAACGCATAGCAGATTGCAGTTTTAATCAAATGTTAATAGTGTCTTTATGTAGTCAGATACTATATAAAACTAATTTTAAGTATGTGCTTTGTAATGCTATTTTTCTAAGGCAGGAACAAAAAAGCATGTTTCCCCTTCACATATATTTAAAAAATCTAAATATTTTTAGGTTGTCGTCAAATTTAATTATTGTCAAATTTAAGAAGAAATTTTATTTTTTTTTGCATGTAATACCTTTTTTCGACCACTGGATGGCAGTATAAGACTGTTTGAACTAAAGGATGGATAGTGAGGGAGCGAGCAGTGTGTCTCTTTAAGAAAAATGGGCGGGAGGCCCCTTGTCTCAAAATGGAGGACGCTCAGTGTGGTTTGAGCTCTTTAGCCTAGCATTTTTCACACAAAACTTTTAATTAAAATCAGTAAACAAGTTCTCAACTCCTTTTTGCAGAGAAAAGCAACTTTTTAGATGAGAACATGGGTTTCAACCATGAATTTTGGAGCTTTGACAAGCCAGAGTTTTTTTTTCCCAAGGTCGGCCTGTTAGCTTAGCTTGTAGCTTACCTTCTCAGCTTAACTGCTTTTAACCATCCAAAAACACGATTTTGGATGGTTAAAATGGATTTTAAAGAGAAAGAGAAAGGGAGGGGTCAGTGAAGAGCACCGGAGTTGAGCCTTTTGTCATCCAGTGTCTTCAGTAGAGAGAGACACGAAGAAACGATAAAGCCGATAAATGAAAATGAGGTTGATCATTTGCATTTATCATGCGATTAATTGATTTATTGTTTATTGTGACAGGCCTAGTGTTGACTATTTAGAAATCTAAAAAAGTTAAGTCTGGTCCTCTGGACATTCAAAAAAACAAAACAAAACATGCTTTTAGAAACATGACCAGCAATTAATATTATTATTATTATTATTATTATTATTATTATTATTATTATTATTATTATTATTATTATTATTATTATTTGGAATGGCCAGTGGACTAGACAACTTTTTTTAGATTTTTCTAACTGGATTATTGAGCATGCATCAGGATACTATTTAGAAATGTTTAAACTAGACAGTTCTTTCTAACTTTCCATTAGTCATCACCATTGACAAATTACTACTTTGTCCCTATACAAATACAAATAATAATAATTTTCTAATAGAAACCACTGGTTTGAGCAACACACACAACTACGGAAAATTCTAAGAAGTGCAGTTTAATTCCAAGAGATAGATTTATGCTTAATGATTTCATAAGCCATTTCTAAATGGCTGCCAATTTCAAGGTCAAGATTAGTGTAAACAACTGTAAGAAATTCATGATGTAATGTTTAGGAATCTTTCTTTGTTTATCCAAAATGAACCATCCTCAGCTTAAAATAAATTAATATTAAAATAATCAACATTTTAACTTTTTTAGTATGTCATTTTTAGTTGGGTGATTGTTTAATATTAAAGATGATAAAATGGGCATATTTATTTACTGGTAATCCACACTTGTCTTTTAACTGCACAAATTGTGGCATTTAGTGGCATCTAACCATGTAGATGAATGTAATGTATGGACTAAAACATGATTGTTATGACAGCTGTGATGAAAATAGGAGATGTTTAAACTTACAAACTTTATTATAGAAACTGCCAGATGTCGTTACAGAACACAGCGTTGTCTCAACTCTTCAGTATCTGTTATTCTCTTCAACAGTCTGTCCCATACTGTCACAGAAGCGCTCTCTAGTGACAAGAAGTAATAAGAGCAACAGAAATGAACATGCATTCAATGTGTAGCTGTAAGAACACAATGATCATCTACTAAAAATGACTGAAAATATTTGTGTTCAGATGGACCAGAGATGCCAACTATCATGGGACCCACTGAGGTGATGGGAGGCAGTGTCACACTGAGCTGCCAAGCAGCATCAAGCCCCCCAAGCCAATACAGATGGTATTTCAATGCTTCTCTGGTTTCCAATATATCCACATTAGTCACTCCACCTTTGACCAAAGGCATGAGCTGGAAATACACCTGCATGGCCTCCAACTACATAACCGGCAAAAACAGCAGTGCCTCCATAATTATTACAGTTAATGGTGAGGTGGTTTTAAATTTACATTAAACATTTTTTTCCTCTACAAAGATGAAATATGACCAGCAAAAGACTAAACTGTGAATTTTGCTTTGTTTTCAGATCCAATTGAAACTGTGCAGATTGCGGCTCAAATGAAACCTGCCATTGAAGGTGGTTCCTATGAGCTAACATGCAATGTAAAAGGAACTGTTGATTATATTTATTGGATGAAAAATGGTGAACTACTTCAGGCTGACAACAGAATTGTTTTCAGCATGGGTAATAAGACAGTCACGTTCATGCATGTGGATCGCTCAGATACTGGAGAATATAAATGCATGGCTATGAATGCAATTGAAAACATGACCAGTGCTTCTTACAGTCTGCTTGTTAACTGTAAGTATATTTAAAGCTTTTACTGTATTGTCACTTATATCTATATTTTTATAGATTATATGGGAATAAGGATAGGAAGAACTCCCATCACATATTACTACTTAATTTTACAGTTGGACCAGACACACCCATCCTTTGGGGACCGGCGTATGGTGAAACAGGAAGTCAAGTTGTATTCAACTGTGGTGCCATGTCGGTGCCTCTCAGTTCTTTCAGCTGGTGGTTCAATGGATCCATGAGGACCAATTCGTCAGTGTTTAATGCTGGCCCTTTGACTTTAAACATGAGCGGGACATACACTTGCATGGCCTACAATCATGTGACGGGAAAGAACAGCACTAACTCCACGATGCTCACAGTCATAGGTATCAACGTTTGCATATTGAAGGCACAGAATAAAACACTTTGCATGAGTCGTGGAAATACAGAATGGATCAATTTAACTAGTACAGTGCTGTAAATGTTCTGAGGTCAGAATACTTTACACATTCTTTACTTCACGTGTTTTTGTTCCCTTGTTTACAGAGGCAATAAAGTCAGTGACGATCCTCAACAGCACAATGCCAGTAAACCGTGAAAACTTCACGCTCACATGTCACATTGTTGGACCCTATGACACAATCCACTGGAAGAAAGATGGCATGTATCTCAACACGAATGCCTCCAGCACCAACTCTTCCGTGTACCGCATTGAAAAGAACTGGCTTCACTTCACCTCTTTGACTGTGGAAAATAATGGGCGCTACCAGTGCATTGCTATCAATAAGGCTGCGCACCATGAAAGCTCCACGTACATCCTCAGCGTCAACTGTAAGAACCACTGGCGCCAGTGCTTTCTAAAAGTTTTTAGAAAATAATGTTACATTAAAGACATTATTACTTTGGCATGGATTGTAAACATCTATCGTTTTATTTAACTTCTACTTGCAAATAAGCACTTTGTGTTTGCAGAACAGCTTTTTTTTTTGTTGTTCATTAGAGTGACTTTCATGTTAATGTTGAAAGACAAGTGAATTTAGACATATAATAGCAAACAATATATATACCAGCAAAATAAGCAATGATTGCAATCATTACTAACTCTTTTTGGCTGTTTGCAGATGGTCCTCTGAACGTGGTCATCTCTGGTCCAGGTTCAGAAAAACCAAATGTCTCTGTGACTCTGACATGCTCTGCTGACTCGCAGCCAAAGTGTGACTTCCAGTGGTTCCTGAACAACAAGTCAGCGCCTGTAGGGAATGGATCCGTGTTCACTTTCAAATCACAAAAAAGTAATGAGGGGAGCTACATATGTGAGGCCACAAATCAAGTGACAAAGATCAAACTGATGCAGACAAAAACATTTGCTGTTGGTGAGTAAATGTTGCAACTTTTATTGTTTTGTTGTTGTTTTTGATGTAGTAATGGCATCTCCATCATGTCTTTTGTAAATCTTATAAAATTGTAAAAATATATATATATATTTTTAAATCATCATGCAGCTCATTCCAAAAAGTGTCTTTTTAGTTTCAAATGTTTCAAAAGTAAAAATAATAGTTTTATTACAGTGTAAACTTCCGTTTTAAATAATGCATGCATCTTGTGTTGTAAATATAAATTGTATTCACTTGGATTTTTAAACATTTTTTCTTTATTTGTCATTTTCTTTAACAGCCCAGGCTTCTGCGACTCATTTCATCACCAAAGGAAGTCTGATGTTCATGGGTCTCTACGCCCTCTCGGCCCACTTGCTTTTTCTTTGAGTCTTTGTGAAACCCAGCCAGAAGGCTTTTTGCTTTCTCTAAAACCTTCAAAATCAATCTTCTATTGAAACATATACCTATATATTTGTATAATGTGTGCACATGCACATTATATGTGCATATACATTATACAGTAATACTGTAACTGTCTTAATTATTAGCAAATGATGTTACTTCTGAGTTTTATCACTGTTGTCACTTTTATGAGAGGTTTACCCAATGCACATAAATGAACACATTATTTTACAATGACAATCATGGGTATCTTTTAAATGGTTCTAAACCTCTTTAAAATTATTTGCCTCTGTCCAACTGAATCGCTCCTCTTTTTCTTGGTTGAACATTATTTAAGTTATATCAAAAATGTGGACATTTATTTGAACATGTATTTACTGCATTTAATTGCTAATCAAATAAACAAATACAACTGATTTTGTAGACATTTTTTATTAGGAAAGTTTTTTTAATTGTGCATCCAGCAAGAATATTTGTCAGTAAAAGTCTGTGCAAGCTTTTTATTTAAAATGTAAATTATGTATATAACAAAGAACAAAAAAAAAAAAAGCATATGCCAACAATTGTTTATGTGTGTGTGTGTGTGTGTGTGTGCGTGCGTGCGTTATTGTTTTCAGTGTGTGAATGATTGTGTATTTGGCTCAGATGGGGCTGGTAAGATAGATGTGTGGATTTTTGCCAGATTTTCTGACTGGCTTCCTTTTCTTGGATTTCTTACAACTTTCCATCTTGCACCTTTTCTTCACTTGTAGTTGCATAATTCCAAACAGATGACGAAATAAGGTAAGAAAAATGAAAAACAAGTGAAAGTTAATGTTGGAAACACTTGAAATCTGCAGCTAACACTTTTGTAGATCTAATTTATTTTAGCTTTAGTTTAAACCCGCAGAGAAACTTACATTTTTTAGGTTTGCCATTGACAGGCTGCAGGCAACGGCAAAGTCTGATCACCTTCATCTTCTTTCCTGTTCCAAGATGACCCGAATTTACAAGAGCAAACAAAAGAAAAACACTCATTTGTTTGAAATTCACACATTTCTAATGACATTTTGTTAAACTATCATCTTAAATAAACACAAGTTTAAGTGTAATACTTCATAATACTGCATTTACCTTTACATTCACAGTTTGTTTTGTTATGTATTTGGGTGTTGAACGGATGTGTGGTTGTTAGTGGATGTCCATCAGAAGACGCTGCAACAGTTTATATTAAACTTTAAAAAAATGAATGACTATGTTGTCAAAACTAAATAAAACTTCAACTATAATGTTAACTATATATACCATTGTTCCGAGACTGTTCATCATCCTTCAAATCCCCTTGAACAAAGATAGAAAATCTTAAAACGACACAAGCAAGATATGAATGCAGTAAATTTGATAAAAGAATATCCTACCTTGAATTTGATCAACGATTACAAAAAGGAAAAGTGTTGACAGCAAAAGCAGTCGTGACACCATGTTGCAGTGAAGTCAGAATTCAGTGCTCAGGGAAAGAAATCCAACGTCTGCTCCTCTGAGGAAGGAATGGACCTGACTCTTTATAAAGGCTGGTGTCGATCTCTGAAATTGTATCCGTGTTGCATTCGTCGCCTGCCAACGATTTCCCAACCCTCACATTTAGAGAAGGGAAACAAACGCATGCCAAGAAATCTGATCGAGACCTTGATAAGATTTTCTGTAAGAAAATAAGGGTTTGGCATCATTTTGACCTGAAATACAGAACTCCAGGGTGTCTCGTTTTTATTAGTGAAATCTGGTCTTATTTTACTTTAATGTATTACTTTTCATCTTACATCTCTGATTGCAACAATATTTTGTCTCATTACACGCCTTAATAAAGTTGTGAGAAACAAATAGTATCTTCTTCTTTCAGCTTTTCCCTCTTCAGGGGTCACCACAGTGAGTCATCCTCCTCCATCTCACTCTGTCCTCTGCAT